>CM077102.1:27197123-27263414 GCA_039619505.1 Cimex hemipterus
CAGACGGGATATGTGCTACTTAAAAATCCTGCATTTAAGTAGCTAAAGAAAATCTCTGACATCTTGAAAAGCGAATTCAAATTCAATTTAAGACCTGCTCTTCGCCGATTTAAAATTTAAATTATCCAATCATTTAAAATAAATTTAAAAGAATGAAATTAGTTTTGTTTGCTATTTTAAAATTATGCTTTTAATTATACTAATTTCATTTTGTTTCACTTTTTAAACGTTTTTTCGTTTTATTTTTATATTACATATTAAAAATAAATGCATGTTTTGTCAAAAATAAAGACATATTTATAAACGTGTTTTGATATTTTTAAAACATAAAAAACCGCTCCTTACCGATAATCAATCGCTGTAGAACATCATAATCGCATTTTTATCATAAATTAAACCCCTGAAATTTCATTAAATTCGATGAAGCTATTAAACACCAATAGATTCAAGCAGTTTTGACTCTGGTGAATATTTATTCTTATAATTTTCACTTTTTTAAGGTGGGATAATAGATCATCTCAAAACAACCACAACCACTTTTTAATCCACAAAGTTTCGGATTTGTTTTAACCCTTCCTCAGGTGAGTTAACGAAATGGTCACATTAACCAGGAAAGGATAAAATAAATCCGAAACTGGTTGTGGTTTTTTGAGATGACCTATTATCCCATCTTCAAAAAGAAAAAATCATAAGATTAACTGCTGAGGTCGAAAACATGCTTACTCTAATCATGGGTGATTATTTATCTTTATATAAATTTGAAGGAAAAAAATGTTTAAAAAGAAATAATCCTACAGCAAGAATGTTGACATATTGCACAATTGGAAAGCACGCACATATCCCAAAAAAAAAACGTAAATTTTGAGGAAAAATTTACGAGGTTTTTAATCTTGTTAAGATATTTCAGGCACCAAATTTTCTAACATGACATTATCACTGATAATCTACCAGTAATAAATAGCACTTGGTGACGGAATGACATCATTTGATAGATCTACTGTACTGTCTTCATAACGTTGTATTAGAATATGTTTAATGATTTACTTTAATTTTACTAATTTTTTAAATAAATGTTTACAGGCACAGTGCAATCAACGGAAATGGGATCTTCTCGAGGCGGCAAGATTTCAGCACCTTCAACGCTCTTCCTAAGCACAAGCTCAATTCGTATCATATAAAGGTAATTTTTAATGTAAATTATTTATTTAAAAAAGCTGTTGGAATTAGTTTTTTTTAAATGTTATATTTACAACCGATCGGTAAGCGGGTCAGAGGGTTTATTGTGCACGCAGAGCATCCCGGATAGCACGCTTGTCCGGTTTTAGTTGAACATCTGCAGTATAATTTAATCCTCCGCTCCCTTCCTCCCTCCCAGCTGTGCGAAATTCGATTTCACGCTTTTTAGATCATGGGGTCGTCCCTACAAGGCTGGAAGGATCAAATTCTTAACCAATTTTTGTCTGAGACCATCGACTGGATGTGCTTATTTGAGATAAACCATCCCGAAAAATGTGCTTGAGAAAATAGTAATAAACCATGGAAACAACTAGGCTGGTTTATGAAAATATACAATTATAACACCTTTTCCTACATGATATTAAAAAGTTCGTAATTTGGATACCTACGTAGTTTACCTGCAAAAACAATAAAACTTATGGTTAAATGACAATTTCAAAAAGCGTGAATTGTATTTTAAATTACGGATCATTTGGAGGTCGTGAGATGCTGTGTGGTGAGATGTAGGTTTTAGAAAAAACATTCTTCAACGTGCCAACGTTTCGATCTTCATTAAGATCATCTTCAGGGCCAAAGAGTGTGACACTCTCAACACGAAACCTAAGATTGACACAGTTACGCAGAAAACAAACACTTCGAGCCCTGAAGGTGATATCAACGAAGATTGAAACGTTGGTACGATAAAGAAAATGTTTTTTTAAAACCTACGTCACACCAGACTGCATTTCACGACCTTCAAGTAATCATTAAGTAACGGTCACTAAACACCACACATTTTAAATTACTTTGAGCAATAAAGCACCCAATGAGGTTTACAAAATTTGCATATAATAAAACATTAAAACATTGGTTTTCTACGTTCCATATGAATTTTTCTATTCTGAGTTTTAACATTTGCACTACAGATCAATCACTACTGAGAGCAAAACAAAATAAACAAAAAGAGAACATGTTTGTTTCGTGCTTGCTTCTTTTGGCCTGCCTATGCTTGTTTTTTTGATCATATTCTCTATTTTGTATTTTGCCATCACAAAAACTGTGTAATGGTGAAATTATCCACTCATTGTGTGGTAAAAGGTTGTTTATACTAATAGTACAACTACAGTTTCATTACTTTTTCGACAAGTCGGCTCTATTTGAGCAGAATCTTAAAATATACATACCAGTGTGATCGGAAATAATGAAATTCATAGGACCAACAAAAAATTCAAAAATGAATAAAATCTAAAGTTTGAGTGGGCTCATCACGCCTGTAAGCATTTCGGCATTTTACCAATTTCAATGGTCCGCCAGGTTATAAGCTGTGCAAGGCAATAAAATAATCTGATCACTGATGATGGAATAAATTCAGAAACGCGTTTGTCAGACTATCACAGCGAGTTAAGAGAAAATGATTGGAAACGAGCAAACGAAAGGGCCAAACAATTAAGGAAACCTGAATAGAATTTGTACTTCCATCGTTTACTGTCATCTGCTTGCTTATCTCTCTTGTGTACATTTCACCCACTTTAATAGATGTCAGGGTTATAAGCTGTGTGAGGCAATAAACTAAATTCACCGATGGCCAAATATAGAAGCACAGTGAGGCAGGTCAAAATCATTGGAAACGACCAAACTTCAAATTCTTCACTTCAGAGAATCATGGTAAAGAGATATCCAAAAACCAAAATTGAAATCAATAAACTGACATAACATGAAATGTATTAACTGTACAAAAACACGTGAATATTTAAAACTTACACAACAGCTTGACTTTGATTTAATTCAGTCGATTTTTGAATCCCTGAAAATATCTAGATGTTTTCGTATTTGCTAAGTTGCCTGGTTTGAAGGGAAACCTCTGTTTAGTGTTATTGGCAGCAAGCTGTATACAAATAGTCCGCTCGTTGGGAGTTATGGTCGGGGTTATTAAAGCTTTCCGCGGGTATTTCTGGAGTCGTTTTAACAGAAATGGCAAAAAACAAAGAAATCGCGCGTACCTACGTATTAAGCTCGGATATTTCCAGTCCCCCTCCGGCCATTAGTTATGCGTGAGAGGGCCTGGCAACCTTGAATCGCAGGATAGCGATAAAACCGGAGTTGGGTCAGGGTTATCGCCGTCCCAAGATGTCCACAACGGTTCTAGGAACACCTTTAAAAACCCACCTATTCGAATCGGGACTGTGCTATAATATAACTGAAAGCAATTATATTTCTTGTTTTCTCAAACACCCCCTTCCTCCGGATGACAACATAATCGGTATGACAAGGTCTAAGTTTTGTCTCGGCATTATTTCGAATCCTGTCCTTTTTAAACTGGTCCCTCCGACTCACGCTCTAAATATAACAAAACCAGACCTGACCTTGGCAGCATTGTGCAACCGACGACTGAACCTCATCCCGAGCCTTGAAACTTTCTACTCCCACTTAATATTATCTCGCCGGTTTCAGAATTTGGGTTAACAGCTTTTTTTCCCACCTAAGCGCATGAACGCTCGCCGGTCGAATATGTGCTCGGCGAAAGGTCAGCCAATTTTCTAAACCGGGCCTCAGGAAGCGCAGGATTTATTTCGTCTTCGCTCTCGTAGAAGCAATTTTGGTTTCGCTTCAAACGTGCGAGGAGGGAATTAAAAACTTATTTGTGGTCACTGATTACTGATCAAATTTGAAAGTTCATACTTTCCTGGGGGGGGGGGGAGAAAAATGTTCTATATCATCAATATGTGGTGTTTAGTGAACGTTAGTTAATGATTATTTGGAGATCATGTGATATAAGTTTTAGAAGAACATTGTCTTTATCGTGCCAACGTTTCGATCTTTATTGGGATCATCTTCAGGGCCTGGTATTTATAAACGTTGTTGAAATCTTACAAATACAGGTAGGATGTGGGGAAAAACTCTATTTATACAGTGCTTCAAATTATAGATTCAACCAGAATATTTATACTCTCGCAAAGTGTTAGTTTTCTGTGTAGATAGGTCGTACTTGTGTGTCGTGTTGAGATTACAACATTATATAAATTAATTTTTTCACATCCGACCTGTATTTGTAAAAGTTAAGGAACGTATATGAATTCCAGGCCCCGTAGATGATCTCAATAAAGATCGAAACATTGGCACGATAAAGAAAATGTTTTTCTAAAACCTACGTCACGAAATAATTGTATCATCAATATTTTATTAATTTATTTAACCTTTTATAAATGATCAAACCTTAAAAAATAACTTCAATGCCAAACACACAAAGTTGAATCGTTCGGTCCTACAATAGGATTGCCCCGAAAGACCACCCAATTATTTTTTTTTTTAAACCAGTCGTTCGTTTTTGATGAAAATAACATTGTAGGTATACCATACGACCATTTATTTTCAAAAATACAATTTATTTAACAAAATCATCCCAGGAATATGTTTGTGCCACTTGATATTGAGGGAAGAAAGCAGATTTCCCTGCACATTTATTTTTTAAGAATCGTTTTTCCCCTTTGCTATACGAGTTGACAATTGGTATGATTAATTCATCATAAAAGATGCAGTTTTTGTGTAAAGCGTGATTAAATATTGCTTATTGTGTTTTGAATATGTTCCGATTCGACGTGAGATGTCGGACAAGCCAAGGTCTAATTTCTATTCCATGATCTTCCTAAAACGTTGCGTGCACACGGACTTAATTCTATTGTTATTCATTTGTTCACTCACTCGCGAACACACATCCGAACGAATAACAAACCGTATTACGTAAATAGGCGGACCAGGATGGCCAGGTACGGTTCAGCTGTTTCACACACACACACACACACACACAAAAACCACAGAAATTTAAGGGTTTATACGACCTTATCAGTTGTCACTACCCACATCAGGGAGAATGTACGGACCGGATATAAACTTTTCATAAAAATACTGACAGCACTTGATAGTTTTAAATTGTGCTTGTTTCTGTAGGCCGATGACTAAACGACACATTTAAAAAAGTTCAATATTTGACATTCTTCGAAACTGTGATGTTGCGGCGCGAACGTGTTTTCACAACTGGCCGTGTTTTCTTTAAAACTTTTCTTTTTCTTTTTAAAACTTCACAACATTACCGCGAGATTAAATTCGTGTGATTGTGATATTTTATTATACATCATCATTTTATACTTATATAAAGTATGGAGCCCACGTCTTCCTACGAATCCCCTGATCCTCTATTTTTGTTAATGAAGTAAGCAAAAATTTATCTTAAGAAATTGAATAAATTGTTTTTTTTTTCTTTTTTTTAAATATATTATAAAATAGTATCTGAATATTAAAAAATAAAATAAAACAGACTGGGATGTTCGGTGACCGAGGTCGAAATTATGATTAATCATTTTATTCTGATGTGTCATTATGCATCGTCTTTTTATACTTATATGAAGTATAGAGACCACTTTCTTCTTACGAATCCTCTGACTCGCTATAATTTTTACTAATGAAGTAAACAAAAATTGATCTTAGGAAATAGAATAAACTTTTTTTTAAAATAAAATAGTATCTGAATATTCAAAATAAAAATAAACCAAACTGGTAAGGTAACCGAGGTCGAAATTATTTAACACACCGTTTTTGAAGCTCAGCGCCGTGGAAAGATCCGGAAAGATCGGACAAACTGGGGGAGTTAATTTGTATAATTATTGTTTCCAATTAACTTTGCAGTACAATAGAGACAGGAAAAGATAGAGTGACGAACCCATTTTACAAGTAAAATTAGAAAATATCACCAGGAAGTGAAAGTTTTTGTCCACCCACGGCCAATCCCGGTTCTACGGCTATGATTTACCGTCGAGAAATACCATCTTTCCCTAGGCCCTACGGGAATCGTTAGTTTGATGTCTTATTGGGTGCTATTATTTAACGTAGGACCGGTTTTAGACCGTAGATCGGGCGTTTTTGACCCTGGGCTTTTTTTAATATCGGAAGAAATCGCCGAACATAAATACAGCCAACGTTTTCTTTCGCATGCCAAGGATCACGACAGGCTTCACTTGAAGCATTCTTTGAATTTCGTCGGTTTTAAGCGAAGGAAAACCGGTGGAGGAGTGTAAGAACTACCTCGTTTGTTATTCTCTATTGATTCTCAGCCGTGCACGTAACCCAATGAATAAACCCTTTCGAACTACCACGCCCTTTACGTAAACATCCGCTTTACCTCCTACCAAAAAACTTTTACTGACGAATTTTTAAATAAAGTCGGGCAAAGTGTTGAAAAAAAATATCAGTGAAAGTAAAATAAAATTATAAGAACTCTGTACGATTTGTTACCCAATAAAACATTAATATTAACGCATTGCCTATATATACGTTTATTTAGCTTTTTACGGTCAAAAATGCAATAAAAACCTAAACACATAAAATAAGATGTGTTCAATGTCTAATAACTATAAAAATCTACAAAATTTAATAAACATTTACCATTTAAACAATGCTTGCTTATGCACTAATAAATTCTATTCACTTCTGTAAATAAACATACAAGGTAAAGGAAAATTTCACAATAAATGTATATAAACCGACACTAAAATCACAAATATAAATAATTTCAATTAAAATAATTACTAGTGTTGATGAAAGTGTAAAATTGTACAAAGAAAGTAACATCAAATCTATTTAATCATTTATCGAACATTGTTTCAATAACTATAGGGACGTAATTACTCAATTAATTACTTTTAACTACAAAACGTTTTATCTAATTGGAAACATTGCGTCGAAAGGATTGTTTCTAATTATCTTTGCTCATAAGTATTTGTGTTTATTTTCCTTTTTGAAATGTTAGCATTGCAAACTAGATAAAAGCCAAATGCTCAGCGAGTTTTATTGTGGTGTAGTTGCATTTATGTCAAGTATATTCAAAACCATAAATTGTTGCTAATACAATTCATATTTTGTAGATTTGTTTGACATATTTTCCAATTAACTGTAATCATCACTTAATAACATCAAGCTCTGTTTTGTTGGATAAATTATTTAGAACAGTATACTGATTTAAAACAATCAAATGTATATTGATAATTTATGCGTTAAATCGTACAGTACGTACGTAAAACAGCAGGGGCGTATTGAGCCGAAGGCCGTTGGTTCGAATCCCGCTCTTGTCACTATTTCATTACAATCAAAACCTTACATACAAAGATTAATTATTTAAAAGAGGTAATTTGATCAATATACTACTAAATATAATGGATTAATCATGACTGTTTAACAAGATATTCCACAGATTTTTATTTTTTAAACGTTGGATATAATAGATTGTATATTTTAAGAAATTTTCATGTTTTCCAATGACTTTACATAATAAATAGTAAAATATCGAAACTTTCTTTGCTGATTTAATCAACTGTTTGTTCGATTTTGCATCTTTTGGCCCGATTCTCCTTGCTGTTTTGTCCTGGCAGAGGCGTTTATCCATTTCGCCGATTCGTTGTGTGTCAAGGATATAAGCGAGGCAACAATCCTACCTTTCGTCAGGCATATTTTCTACAATCCTTTTTAAAAATATAGTTCCTACTCGAGGTAAGTTGTTTTGCAACGATCCGGTAGCTCTCCTACTTACAGTAAGTTGTTTTGCAAAACAACTTACTGAGAGAAGGAACTGTCTTTTTAAAGGATTGAACACCACACTCACTCCCTTATTTATCATTTCTATATATTTTCTACAATGACAACGAAAATTTTATTCCCAAAGTTTTTATTATTTTATTCCTGGTTTAAAATTGAGTTTAAAAGTCGCGTTTCGACTTTTGTGGTAGGTTTGTTGTCTTAATCACCCTTCTGTCCGATCTACTTTTCCAAACTTGACAGCCAGGAATGTCACAAGTCCAGTGAGGATTGCGAAATGCCGAAAATTCTCCGAAAAAACCAAAACAGCGCGGATAAGCGGTCCAAAATGATCGAACTTTAAAATACGGATTTAATCTCAAACAAATAAAATGAAATCTTTATCGTTTGGGTTATAATAAGATTGGCCCTGACTGACTCAAGACCACCTAATTCTATTTTTTCATATCAATCCATTTTTGATTTCTCTTGAAAAAAAATTATATGCTCACGTTTGAAGATACGTTTTTATATATTTATTTTCGTTTTGAAATAACAGATTTCATTTTCACAATGTGTTTTTTTGCATTAGTAGCCGCAGCAATGTTTGCTCCAAAAAGATGAATGACAAAAGCTGTTTAGAGTGTAATGATTTGTCAAACAATGACAGACAAAAAATTAGAATTTTATCTATTTTGTTAAACTTAATATTTTGATATGTTGTGTTTCGTCTTTGTGCTTTTAGTAGTAGAGCTGTTGTCTCGACTCACCCTGTTATCAGATCCACTTTTTAAAGCTTAATAATCGGCCAAGGCAAATCCAGTTTGTGAAATTTCTAAGCGAGTATGAAAAACCAAAACACCTCAGCATCCGCAGACCCTAAGAAGAAATGCAACAATCAATACATTTTTTGTTATTTTTTATCATTTAAATAAACAAAATAAACGGCGTGAGAGTTTTGTCCTTTTGAATGAAATGTGTTCGCATTATTGAGTTTTTGATTATTCATTTTACATATGAATTTCGTCGAGGCAAATGTGACTCATTTGTTTGTATATTGTTGGCGGTCAGTGGTATGTTATGAAACTATAATTGAACAATATTGATTTTTCCTGGTCTACCCCAAGCCTCGAGGGTGTGCAGTACGAGTGCGCCCTAGACCTTGAAAACCGGCCTATCATTCAATATTCCCTCTTGTCTCGGCAAAAGTCGATAAACTACGCACGCAACTGCATGACTCACGGATTTCCTGCCAGGCCTACCGCCCTAGATATTTAAAAGAAAATATCACACTCTGCGAAACGAGCGATTTTCTTCACGGTTGGATGTCACATGCGTTTCAAGGCCTTATGTGAGTCTAATTACACATTTTTCCCCGTAACGGAAGAGATATCGATTGTTTGTGCCGTGATAGGCATGACCGGAACGTCTCACCATTTATAAATAGCATAAAAACCACCCTGACCTACGCAGCGTTCTCTAAAAATAGACGATGTTACGAAAACGATTTTTTCTCTTAATTTGTAGCATGCTTTTCATATTGTTAATTACTAAGCGCAATAGTCGAAGGGAAAGCCTGATGAGTTTTAATTGATGCTATCTTCCGATCGTTGAAGGCCTGGGCCATACATCAACAGGACCTACCCCAACCTACCCCGGCCCACATCATTTATCGTGTCTCAGAGGGGGTGTCGGACGCCCACAACCCCCATTAATACCCTGACCTAAGGAAAGCTGATACTTCTCTTTGTTATACTTAATAACTTTTTTCTATATATATTTTTTCATACATGAGGGTTTTTACAATCTAATTTCTTTTAGAGATAATCTGACGTAATGGACAAACAAATCGTCGGTTGTGATTTATTCTCGGTGATTTATAACCATGGGCGAGTCTTGGAGTTCCTGACATGCAAATCAACCATTGTGTCTCTCCATTTCGGTCCATTTGTTCCCTCCATGTGGGCAGAAGGTTATCTCGAGAGATTGCAATCGGTCGTCAACCTTGTTCGTTAAATCTTACGTCAAATCTGATAGTACAATCTTGGTTAAGTAGCACCATATGCCTTTTGGTTTAACTTTTAAATATTCTAACTTCTAATAGAAACAATTTTTTCTGCCCGTCAATTGCTATTTTGGCCTTTCAAACAGGTGCGTTTGAGCTCCTCGCCATTTTCGGTTATAGATATGTAAGATTTCCCCAGACAGCGAGAAGTAATCTCTCACAAATTTTTGAACTTTGAATTCAAACAAATTTGGTTTTACACCAATCATTAATGTAATTTCAACGTACTATATACGTCCCAGGAATTATTGTCGAACAACAATGCCCACAAATCAGAATTTTCTTGTTATAAAATCATAAATTCACCAAGTACAGTTTGTTTGCATATATATTCAAATTTTCTCACACCTAACGGATAGAAAGTAGTTTCAATGAGATTTTTCCAAATTCTACGAGGTTGTGAACCTCCGGTTTGGCCTTAAGTTTTTGCAAGGTGCAACTTTCACACCCAGCAATAAAAAGATCTAGTGAGACTAGCGAATCTGACAAACCAAAACATTAAAAAATATGTTAAAAATAACACGATTCAAGATGTAAGATATAATCTATACAATAAAAACCTGTTTTATCAATTACAAATTTTACTTGAAGTTGTTATGATATTTCAAGGAGGTTCGGCATGTCCGATTATTTTATGTTATTTTGTGTAATTTTACCCCCAAAAAACGAAGAGAGTTGGCCGTGATTCTCTTAACTTTGCTGTTATCCTGAAATAAAAAACGGTTTGGGTGTACTTTTATACATGCCATGAAATTTGACTATATTCTCTGGATATATCTAGAATAATAATAACAGTTTTTTTTTTATTATATCGTTAATATCCGTTTTGCTAATCAGAGGTTATGGCCAAATATAGAAAATGTTTTCTTTTTTTTAATTACTAAAATTGGCCCGCTAACCTTTACAGGTGTTTTCTTAAGTTCTCTGGCGTGAGGGAAGTTTCGAATAATTTTACTCTGCACTCACTGTTTTAGCGTTTTAAATCATTCGATGGGGCTCATAATGTGTGGTGATTCGTGACCGTTAGTTGATTGTTGATTTGAATGATTATTTGGAGATCGTGAGATGCGGTCTGGTGTGATGTAGGTTCCAGAAAAATATTTTCTTTATCGTGCCAACGTTTCGATATTTATTGAGGTCATCTTCAGTGTTTGTGTTCTGCTATTTTGTGCCATACTTGTTTTTCGTGTTGAGAGAGCACATAATCCCGCTGTCAGCCTGAAAAATATGACCAGAAATTCTGATTTTGCGCGTTTTTAAACAACATTCTGTTATGAACTCAGGATAGATGTAGAAGTGTCGGTGTGTGTGATATACTGCGCCCTTTGAGAAATATTGCATCACATGTTCTGCACCTATAGCACACCGGTGAGTGCTGGGTTCATGATTAGCGTTGTGGTGGATTATACCAATCTTCTTCAAATGTCCATTTAGACTGTCGTGTCCTGTTAAGAATTAAGGATTCGCAGTTTTTCCTGCTTACGTTAATGCATTCTGTTACGACTTTCCTTCCAAAACTTGATAGAACGTTCTTGGATTGTTTCTGCCCAATGAGTGAATTCTACTGCTTTATCGTTTTCATTTTGTCCTTTTGTCTAAAGGACTCATGGTCAGTGTGAAATCGTAACATATAATGCCCGTTATATTGACTTAAGGCCAAGACCTATTATCGTGTAATCACACTACGCATTAATCAAAACCGGTAATTCATCAATCGATGAAATTAACAGTTTCGACTTATCATGTAATAAATATGTCAAATTTGTTATTTTGTTGCTCGCTTGTTATTTATAGAATAGATTTCTAGAATCGAATGATTGTGCTAATAAATTTCACCTTATCGACACGTAAACAGCCAAAAAACGGTATACAATGAATTACTAATACAAAAAATAAAATACTCTGGCATTGAAATGATTTAACTGCCTTTCATGTGGGTTAATTGGATGAATGATACGGGAAGTTTATTTAATAGAGAAAAAATTCATGAGTAATCTGTCAGTACTTAAATTCCAATAATAAATCTAACAGATTTCGGAATGCAATTTGCTTTGGATCATTGTATACTTATTTATTGTTTCCTCCCAAAATTATTTACGTGTATGGTTTTAAATTACGTTAGTATAGTGTAAGGTAGAATGTTTGGACCTCCTGGAAGTCAAGTGAAGTGAGGATTTTTCAAGCCCCCTTTGCCCAAAAGTTTATTTGTGTTTCCGGAAGCTGAAGATCTGTGTAATTTAATACCTTAGAGAAGCCTTAATGATGTTTTGATATCGATCTTCCAGGAATAGAAGTCCATCGGCTTTAAATAAATAAGGCAGGTCTGGTTGTGCTCGACCACGAAACTTCGTTGTGGATTTATTTATAAAGCTGTGAAGAGGCCTATTTCAAAATAATTTACAGTTTATAAAGCTGCTTCTTTATTATAATGGCAGATAAATGGCTCAATACACAAATATTCTATAAGAAAATTTAAGCATTTTACAGCCATAGAGTTAGATTTGTGTATAAATTTTGTAAAATATCGTTTTGTTTAGGGCTCTTAGTGATGACGACCTGGAAGTTTTATTTTTACACCTTCAGGGTGCCGATGTTTATGAAAAAAGCCCATTAGTAAATATGCGGGTTCGAACACTTTACCTTACAGTGACGAGCGCGCTGTCAAAAATTAAACCTTGCGGCCGCCGACGCCACATTTGCTGTAGTTCTACACTGGGTTTTCTTGATACCCTTAGTTCCGTCTGTAACGAGCGGTTGCTTTTGTAAAACAAATTGATCATATAACGTCTTTTAATATAACTGAATATTGATCGAATAACCGTACATAAATTTGTTTACATAAATGCATAAAAAATTAGATTAATTATTCATGTTTCTCATTTTCTTCTTCTTTTGATATTTGGATATTTTATTGAACTTTTTTTGATAAGACGAGGATATTTTGAAATAAATTGCACTGGATATAACGAAAATTAGTCTTTAAAAACCCAAAATTTTAACATTTATATATAAGAAAATTAGAGACTATTGTGGTTAACCACAGTAAAATACGAATAAAGCAAACTGGCTATTTTATAAATAATATAATACGAGTAAGTTCTATTGATTTTGCCTAACCCACTAACTCAGGAAATGGGTGCTCACCCCTAATACGAAGGGGATGTATTGGAGATGACTTGGATGGGAGCTTTCTTGGGATTTTTCCGAGATAGTAATCCCCCAGAAAGGGGGGGTTGCCCCTGTCAGATAAATGCTAACCACCGTCTGCGGGGGTTGTTCATAATAAATGACGCGTGGATGTCTTTCTACCCGTCCCTTAAGTACCTAAAAGACAAAGTCATTACCTTCCCCTTGTTCACCCAATAACCCCACTTTCCAGATCCCGAGTGCGAATTAGACGCCCTTTGTCTTCATTCTTCGTTTTTGTCAGATGTCAACAACAGGTTTTTAAACTTCCACGGCGAGTTGGATGTTCGATTTGGATTAGAGATAAATGTTTAAAGAGAATAAATAGGCATGATGAAAATACAAGGGAAAATGAGATGGAGTCCGTTTTTTATCTTAAAAAAAAGGAAGATGGGCTAGTTTATATCACGTTGTTTCTCATTCTGCTGGAAAGGAAACGTTTTCATAGCACAAACCGGCGAGATGGGAAGCGAAGAGTATCCTGGGTGGGACCCTTTTCAAAACGTGCAGTAATTACAGGCCTAATGCTGCTTTTGTTCCAAGGATCGTGGCTTCAAGATTGGCTTCTGAAGGAGCAAAGCACTACCTCGTTTATTTCTCAATAAGCCACTGGAACATTCTAGCGGCTAATACTGTTCTTACATTTCGTCTCTTATTAGTACTTCCGTAACGAGAATAAAATTTGGGACTTAATAAATGTAGGTCATTTTAGGACGGTTCGATCACATGAGGTAGTAGTTTCCCTTTCTTACTCTCACCCTCTCACCGTCACCCTTTTCTATTTTTGTATGTATAGACAGACAAAAAATGATGCAGGGAAAACTTACCCTCTCCTATGTCACACACGGGCGACTTGTTCAAATAAATAAGTACAAATTATGTGCTAATTGCTAGGTTAATTATATGAAGTAGGTTGAATTCTGTTTAAATTTTGTTGTCTTGCTAAGGTAGGTTTCTCTTTAATAAGCTGCACTCATTTTTAAAAGCCATCATGTTGTGGTAATGGTACAACGTTGGAATCTATTATACGATAGATTCAAAAATAATTTATCCTTTAAGTCTAAATTGAAGATCAGCTCAGGCGTCATTGTTCACAAAGAAAATGTTTGCTTTATGTTTATATTATTAAATGACACCGCTTAAGTCCCCGAGGGGTCGGATTTCAAAAGGAACTTCTTTGCGGCAGATTTGCATTACATGAATAATCAAACGGCGGTGAAACGAGTGACGGGGGCATTTAAAAAAAAAAAAAGAAAATATAATTAACGTCTTAAACCTATCGGGGCTAAGTGTCGAGTCGGGAACATTTAATGCCTCGCATTAATAATGCAACTGAAGGATTTCGAAAACACTCGGCGCGGTTCAGCCTATACAAAGCCCTTCGCTCTTCAATTATCAAATATTAAAAAATTCCTATTTCACCGAGAATTCTTATTATGCGGTAAGCCATGTGGCTAAATTCAAACAGAGGAGCCGGATAACGAAAAGGATGCGGAATATTTGGCAAGGGTTCGCTTTTTTTATGGAGGCCTCAAAAAATAAATGAAGTCGAGGCACTTAGCGGGCCTGGTTGCCATATGTTCCACTCACGCAATTTGCCGTCGCTTTCATTAAAAATGCCTTTAAAACTCCTTCGATTCGTACTCATTCCGGCGGATTACAATGGGAATAATAGATAGATTTCTCCGGACAAATTGGGCCTTTGGGACGGAAAATTATTAAACCAATATATCTAATTAACCTGGAGATTTGAAACTACAGAGTTATATTTTGCAACTGAATTATTTACTAATGGAGTTTGTTGTTTGAAAACAGTCCAGACAATTATTCACTTGAAATATCAAACATGATACTTAACATTTTTATCATAGATAAACGCCGAGTCCATTCTCTTGCTTACCCAATGGATTAACGGACGTGTAGAAAAAAAAAACAGAAGAGTCTGACTAAGCAGAATCTGCTTGGGTACATATGATAATTAATGATCAATCAATTGTCAGTGTATAAACTTTTGAAAATATCATCATCATTTTTTTGACGCCAGTAACCCTTATCAACATCACTTGAATTTTTGTAAGAAAAATAAAAACTTTTAAGCCTCAAATATCCCTTTGTTGACTGTCAGTTAAAAATTTGATGTTTTCTAAATAAGCTGTCCGTTGTTTATATACAATAGCCATTATATTTCCTGTTCGGATTGACCGAACAACATCTTTCAATTAATTTGTCTTTATGTAAGGTATTGGTTGAGATAGTAAAGTCAGATGTGACAAGCGGGATTCGAACCCACGCCCTTCGGCTAAATACGCCTATGCTCTACCACTTGAGCTATTTCGATTTACTCGGACACCAGTACCCATACCAATAGCTTACAGTAAAGATTAATTACTTGAACGATGTTATTTGGTCAGTCTGACCACGAAATATTTTTTTTTTCATTTATTTATTTAATGGCCTTATGATCGATGCATATTTAGCCAAGATGACGATTTTGGGGGCGGGGTATCGTGAAAAAGGCCAGAGGCGACGGTGGGAATCGAACTCAAGACCTCGGCGTCTACGAGCCCAGCGTTTCTCACGCTAACCACTCGGCTACCGCGGTCCGAACCACTACGTCTAATTGTATTTAATAAGTTACATGAAGTATATCTTCACTAAAGCTCTCCGTGTCCATTTCATTTGTCGCCGAGAATCAAATACGCGACATTTGAAAAATGGCAAAAAAGGAGGGAAAATTCAAAATGTGGGGTTGAGATGGGAAGTAGATGTCCGATTCAAGTAGATGGGTTCGAATCCAGCTCGTGACACTGACTTTTTTTATCTCAATACATCTACCTTACAAAAATATTAATTGATGGAAAATTGTCTACAAACTTTAAACTGTACTGTAAATAAAGAAAATACGTTTATTTTTTATTGACAAAATCTTTTAATAATTGACATCTACTTAAATTGAACATAATTTTTGAACACATGTTGAACTAATTGACACTTCGTTTTACGAGATATTTTTTATTTGGCTAATTCAAATTCACGCCATCTTCAGTGATAGGGACTGAACTGTTCAGATTCGCTTCGACATCACCTATAAAAACCACTAACTTTACCAAATGAACGTTAAATATTACGATGGTGAAATTGATTATCCTTTAAAAAACAGCCCTTCTTTTACGAGAAACTGTTCCACGAGATTTATAATTTTTTTTTAAATTTTTTTTAATTCTCAGCCCACTTGGGAATGAAGTTATGCTATCAGTCCTTGTTGAGAATTCATAAAAATATTCCAAATACTTTTTTTTCCTTACGGCCTCCTTTTTCACCCCTTAAATGTTGAAATTAGCATAACAAGAAGCAGAAAACGTAAAGGGGTGTTGAAAGCCGAAATGTGTCGAAGAAATAAAAAGTCTCTATTTATGTTAAATATAAGAGTGTCCCAGGATAAAACTGTCGGTCACGTGCGGCGTTACGACTTCGTCGGGCCACCATAAAAATGAGGAGCCGGCGAGCATAAATTTGAGCCGCGGGGAGGATTTTGCTTTATGTCCCGGCGACACGGGTTTAAATCAGGCCATTCCTGGCCTATGCACGAAGGGCGGCGTACCCTTTTGCACCCCATAACAGCCGAAACCCTCCGCACCACCCTGCAACATGACGGCCTTTTAAAAAGAGTATCAAAAAAGAGCGAAAAAAGGATTCAATGTTATAGCCTTTAAAAAACAGCAACACCTTCGTAAGTTATCTTGAAAAACCTGTTGTTAAAATTTAATTAAAATCGAAAACGATTTTCTATTCAAAAAATGTAAATTTAAACAAACGTAAACCACAAACTTACATAAAGTACATGTTCTAATATACGAGAAAAAAATCGATATTGTTCTGGAAAGTCAATATAACTATTCAAATCAGAAAAGACCTAGGTTAAGAGTAGAAAATTAATGAAATTCTAGTCATAATTACGATACAAGCCAGTATATTTTTGTTTGGGTAAGAAAGAATAGCTTTAGAGCCTAAAGGGAAATTAAATAAAAACCTGGTGAAAGCAATTAAAATTTTATCGAATTATTTTTAACGCTAGGCATTTTTAAACATTATAACCTAGCAGTGGGGCAATTTTTGTCATAGTTGGGATTGACCAAAAAAATGACTACAATAGTCTATAATTGGTTGCTAAAACAAAGGAAGTTTTATTTCGTTTTTCTCTACCATTTATTTATTTCAATTACATAACGACTTTTAAGAAAAATCTTCAATTAGCCGCAATTTTTTGTCCTCCATTTTTCTCAGCAGAAATTTTATACAACAAACGGGCGACTGAAAATGACTGAATATTTTTCCTATAATGGCCGATAGGTTCTAGCCTATTAAAGTACTACAGAGACATGCCAAAACGCGATCGACAGACCAAAAATGTAAGGATAATCAGACCAAAATTGACGAAACCGACTAAACTACAACAAAGTAACAACTTTATTTAACACGTTAAGCACAAGTATCACTGAATGTAGTACCAGTAGCGAGAGAGTTTCTCAACAACTCTGGCACCGATTTTCATGGTTGATAATTTGTTTTGAAGACAGTTGTCAAGTGTGAATTTAATAAACATTAACATCTAATTATTATTTCAATTTAAAAAAAGCAAGGTTAATTTCTGGCAAATTTAGAGTTAATAATTATATACATAATTTTGCTATTTCGTTTTAGAAATGTTTTATATATTTTAATGGTACATACATTCCAAGTTCATCTTCTTTCAAATGTTCCGTTGACTTTAGGATCCTTTTATCCGTTTTTTAATTATAGCTGGGCGAAAGCCCGCGCAGGTGCCCCTTTGCAGAGAAAGGTTGCTCGATGTGTCCCACATGCTGGAAACATGCCATGCCTTGGCTACCTATATGGAGCGTGTAGGCATGCCATCTAATCTGAAGATGGTTCTCGAGCATTGCAGCGAGTTTCAGGGTCCCCTGTTTCGCTTATTAGGGGAAATTAGAGTGTGTCTATATGTTTTATCTGAGTGCGTGTATTTATTAGCGTGAATGGCGTGGGGTGAGGGTGAAATGTAACGTCATCATTGCCCCTCGAACGTTGAGAGCGTAAGAGTGTGTGTTCGGGGCGATGGCAGAATATTTATAAAAGTATTCCATCGACCCCAACCTAGATTAGTTCGAGTATAGTTCGGTGGAGGAATATCAAGTACTCCACCGACTAAACGGAATGAGTGTATTGTATGGCTGTTGTATATGTATATGTATGAATGTAGTGTTTGAAAGTGTAAATAACGTATTGCCTTAGCTTAGGGCTTAAATGACCTAGAAGTCGGAAGCTCCAGAAAGAAAGCAAAAAATGATCGTGGTTTCACTTAGATGCACGGATGACTTTTCAAACATCGAAAAAATCTTAGAAATACGAAATCGATCATTTTTAAATTCATTGAAAAATTTATGTTTGGGTTTTTTTATAGAGGTGCTAAAAAGAAGAAGAAATAATGGCCTAATTTACTTGAAAAATATTGTGTATGACGTTCGGGATTAATATGCCTGTAAAAAAAAGTTAATATCTATTTAATATACAAAAAGGTTCGTATATTACAAACAAATAATAGTAACAATACAATGTTTTACAACTTTATTATAAAGAACTTATTATAAAGAAACTAAGGAGGAAAGAGAATATTTTCTTATCACAACAATTTAATTTATATAATTAAGTCTGAAGCTATTTTTCGGTATCCTTTTCACTGGACAAGATTAAAGTATAGAGTAAGGCACCTTGTTGAGTGATCACCACCCGACGAGAATCTTTACAGCCGTTTTGTCTTTGATCACGTCACACACTTTTATTTTTACTTTCTCTTCTTTTTTTTTAACGCTTAAAGCGACTGAACAGCAACTCTCCGATCCAGCGTGGCTTCACCTTAGCCGTCCAGCTCTTCTGCCTCCTCGATCGTTGGAACGTCTCTGCTTTATCGATTGTTCATACCGTTTTGGCGGCCTTTATGAAATGGCTGGTCATATGGATTTTTTGAATTTTTTCGATTATTGATATACATTGATACGCTTTTATTGTATTTTTATTGCAATCTGAAAAAAACTGCTGTAGAATATGTCCAAATAATTGATTCGAGCATGTACAAAGGCGAATTAAAAATATTAAAAAACGTAGAATTTCACCTTCCAAAAAAAAATTTAGGAGGAAAACCTGGGCCTATTTGCAAGAAGTGGCGAATACGTGTCCGATATTTTGGAAAAAATATAAGATTATATTTTATAATTTTTATAATCCGAAAAAATATAAGACTATAAAAAGACCAAAAAATTGGTTCAAATTCGTGACCTGCCAACTTGGTCGTCCCCTTGTCAATGCAAACTAGATTTTATTCCAACTGAAAGCCTGAATCATTGGAACGTAAATAAATTCTAGGTTTTATTTATTTTATTATTTTCATTATACATAAAACATGGGGGTTATTGTTTTAATTTGAATAAATATCAGGATTAGGCTATTTTTTCTTAAACATTAAAATATTATTTGTTAACACGATAAATCATTGTAAACAACTTAGTCTCGCCAGGGAAGCGACCATTAGGGGAATCTCCTTCGCGGATGGCTTCCTTTATAATCTGACACAATAACCTTATAATTCTTTCCGGCTCCCCCTTTTCTTTGCTCGAATTTAATGGGTCGGCGCAGAACAGAATTAACGTCCGGGGGAAAAATCCGGGATTACTTTTTCATTAACCGCTGCTTTTTATCAGGGCCGTGTATTGGATGGGACCCTTTTGTTTCGCATCAAACTCTTCTGAAGGGGTTATTTCTAAATGGGATGTTGTTTTAAAAGTTTTCTTTTAATTACTTCGGAGACAACAAAGACGGCATGGAGAGTATTAATCTGATAATTCTTAAAGGATTGTCGGCTGGCCCTTTCATACTTGTAGGTAAAACAGTTAACAAAAAAAAAAAAACTTAAAGGTTAAAGGATTGATTTTGACGTCTCGACGCCTATATGACAAACTTTACTAAACTCTAAAGAAAGAAAGTTAAGTTAAACAGTAAAAATCACCATGATCCGCTTTACTGACCAACGGCAAAATCCAAAGGCTGCAAGATAGCAAAATAACTACATCGTAATCTCTGGCTAAAGTGTACATCACAGTTAATTGTTCGTCATCTTCAGTACCGTATCACAAAAAACCTCACCTTTTCAATAAAACTTGTTATTAGTTGTTATCATCTGAACCCTTTAAAACGCTAAAATATTGAATTTTATGAACAAAACGCCAAATTTTGCACAACATTTTCAAACTGCGGCCGCCAAATTTTCATTATTTTTGAAATATTGTTCCGGCCTGGTTTCAAAAATGGCGGCAATTTCAAATCCTGCGTTAATTTTGGGGTCACGCTTTAGTTTAATGAATATTATAAAAAAACGTATTTATTCTTATTAGAGTGACGAATAATTTTTTACTCTACGGAACTATGCTTAATTGTTTAAAATAATATTGATTTTTTAAGATTAATACTGGTGGTTCACGATAAGTACGATGAAGTTATGTTATATATTAAAAGTAGAATCGCAGACTTTTATTCTTGATAAATCAATACTTGTTTTGTTAAATAAGAAATCAATTTTTTCATTGTGTTTGTCAATTTTTATTTAGTTACGCTAAGGTAGCCAAGTTTCAAAATACACTTCAACATCAAGTCCCTTGATGGATTATGAACGGCAATTCCGCCCAGTTTCGGCTGTATGGTGTAATTTATGAAAGAAAGAAACTTGGGTAACGACTTCTACGACCGTGACAACATGCAAAACACGTCGACATTTACTTCTTTTTGCTATAAATAGAAACCCCTTCACCAAAAAAAAAAAAAAAAAAAATCATCATACGGAATGTATTATTGTAATAAGATTTGCATATATGGTAATCAAATTAAAATATTATTCAAAAGAGGAGACGTATTAGTTTTATATACTCGGGGAAGAGTACGTTAATCTAGGTCGTTTCCTTCTGGCCTAATTTGCCCAATTTCTCCAATCCTTCTAGGATTATTTGTCTTTGGATGAAGGGCTCGTGATGCTCCTAAGGAGGATTAATCCTTCTACCTCAGATGAACCTAAGAACCGCTACCTACATCTAATCCGGCCCTTTCTCCCTCTAATACAAACAAGTATATACCCTTTAGATCTCTAATTACCTAACTGGATTACCGCTAATGTTTATTCCATCTCCGGAAAATCTAATTTATACATCCAAAACGGGTTTTAATTTGAGGAAAGTTAATTTTCATTTGGAATTTCTTGTTTCTATTTTAGGCGAGTGTATTTTTAAGACTAATTTTGTAATATCCAACTTGATTTCTGTAATTTCATGTATTTAATCCGGAATATGAAAGGTTAATTAAAAAAACTAGCAACTTTCATATCTACTTGGAATAAGAAAATCTTACAGCGTTCATCCAAACATTTTACGTGTATTGGCAGTTTTGAAACGTGATTGGTACCTAATCTAATTTAACTGATGATAATCTACAAAACCTTTACTGAACAATTAATAGTTGAGATAAAAAAGTCAGTGTCACGAGCGGGATTTGAACCCATGTCCTTCGGCTAGAAACGCCGTTGCTCTACAACTTGAGCTATCCCGACCTTTACGGATCATTAATTACAAAGATATATATATAATTTTTTTTTATATATATTAACTGAAACAAAAATACCGCAAGAAAAACACAGCTTAATAAAAAATTCGTCCAATGATCGGTTTTGTTTTAGACGTTCATAATAGTTCACGGTGGGATTCAATCACATCGATAATGCCGAATTGGGATCCAAAATTAGTATGCTTCATCCTCTAATTGTCGGCTGCAATTAGGATGTCAAATGCTGCAGTTAACGACCACCTTCTAAGCCTCGATGCCCGAAAATCCAGACAATGATAGATCCTCTTGATTTTACCGAACTTAAGCCAAATGTTTTTTTAAGTCGAATTTGGATTTTTTAAAAATATTTTGCTTAGGTGACGGTTCTACCTATGGATCATCAGGGATAAATGATAGAAATGGACCTCTCGCGTTTCCCTGTTTATAACCCTAACGTGTCGCCATCTAATTAAATCATATCTTCGTTGCATTCCTAACACAATAATTTTTTAAAGGTCGAAACTACAGGATTAAAGTAATAAATAGATTACATTGGAAAATACTGGCTGGAAACTTTAGGGAAAATGTTCGAATAATATAATAATAATAACACGCAAGAATGTATATATTAATTTATGAATAAAACTCGAGGATCATAAAAAAATTCTGCTTGACCAAATTTGTTCAAAGCAAGCAACGGGAAATAGAGCAACATCGTTTTCCGCAAAGTTAGAGCTTATAATCCCTGCTGCCTCGCCAGTTTTTACTACGTTTATACGGTACAATGTTTTTTATAGTTTTATTTTACGAATATACAAAGAAGGGAAATTCGGATATGGAGCTTTGAAATAAACCGGCTGCCAGAAATACGGGCCGAATGTTGTGGTGTTTTTTTTTCTATCTAATGAAATTTTATTTTAAACTTTTCTTATTAAAAGAGAGCATTCCTGTTATTATGGTTCCCATTTACCAAAATTAATTTGTCTATCTTTGTGTATTATATATAAATTTTTTTACGAGAGTTCGCAATAGCAGAGGTTATATCATATAAGTGCCGGTGTTTGTGAAAAAAAGTCCATTTGTAAGTAAGTCGGGTTCGAATACAGGGCCGCTGGATTCGAACTTGGGACCCCGTGTCAACGCCTAAACCGTTCTAGCCACCGACGCCCCCTCGCCTGTTTATATTATTTATCTGTAATCTTAGTTGTTTTACTTGTAACATGTTTACAAACTGGTATACCTTCGATCCATGACAAAGTTCGCCTGCCATTATGAATACAATGTACTTGTTTTTTCTTCAAATTTTTTCTTTTTTTTTTAAATAGGATCAGAAATGATTTAGTTATTTAGTTAATAATTGCTTTCTAGTGTGTTTTGTCAAAGAGTTAGGATAGTTTATGTGTATTATAATTTGGTTAATGTTCATTTATGCTTTTAAATTAAGAAGATTTGCATTCGAAAGGATGTTTAGTTTTAGTAAGCTTGCTCCTTGTTGGCATTAAGGCCCTATGTAAATTAGTATCAATTTTAGTAACGGTCCTTTTAACGCGGCCGTTTCTACTGTTTCATCCGGGGCGGGAACGGTTGAAATGTGTAAACGGTCCCCAGCCTCCCTGTCGCCCGCCGTTCTCTTTCTCCAATCCTTTCGCCAAATAAAACAAATGTTTTCCTCCCCATTTGCCCTAGGCCAAAAATAAGGAATCCGAGGGAGCATGCCATGGACTAATTAGTCGGGAGGTTTTTGGAATTTTTGTGCACTTCCGCCACTGAGAGGAGCCTTTAATGGGGCAAAAACGAACCCTCCTTTTGAATTAATTAACAATTAATGTTACTACTGCCGGAGCCCGAGACGGCCCAGTGTTCGGGATTTTCATGACAATTGTTTGTGTTGATTTCCCTAGTATTTCCTTTTTAAGCCAAGTTCAATGTGTAATTATTTCCAGTCTAAAGACAAAACATGTTAATCTTTTTATTTCTATAGGTTCGTTTGAATTAGTAAACGCCTGAATCGAAAGCTTGTTATTTCACGGATGATTTAGCATTGCATTTTTTCTCTTTTTTATGGGATAATTCTGAATTGGAGAAAATGCTGTATGTACTATCAGCTCCTCTGTTATGCACAATTTTTACTGCTGACATGTCTAGTTGCATTTTTTCTTATGTATCACAGACGTCTGAATTGAAAGAAATGCTTGCTGGTATGCCTCAAGGGTCACTATTCACTCCTCTGTTGTGCACAATTTTTACTGTTGACATGTCTAACATTGTATATTTTCCTTATGTATCAGAGACATCTGAAATGGAAGAAATGCTGCAGGTGTGCCTCAAGGGTTACTATTCGCTCCGCTGTTTTTCTCAATTTTTACTGCTGTCATACCCACATAACCTTCACCCTCCGCAAAAAGATCCCTCATCCAGTCTACTTCAATCAAATACCCCTCCCAATTGCGGACAAGGTCGCTACCTAGGACTATACATTGACAAACGTCTGACGTGGAATCCATACATACAACTGAAACGGCAAGAAGTTATGAAACGTTACAGAGCACTTTCACGACTTCTTGCCAGACGTTCTAACCTACCTCTGTCGATCAAAAGACTACTTTATATCGCCCAAGTGAAGCCAATATGGACTTACGGACTGGAAGTGTGGGGTTCAGCCAAACATTCCAATATCCTACCCATCCAAAGAGCCCAATCCATCATCCCCAGAAAAAATCCTTAATGCTCCCTTTTATTTGTGCAACGACACTACCCATAAAGACCTAGCTATTCCTTTTGTCCAAGATGTAACCCACTCCCGTTACCAAAAATTTTTCCCAAACCTCCCAACCACTGTAAATCCTCAAATTCAAATCCTCTCAACCCGACGAATTCCTTCCAATCCTCTTCGCCGACTAAAAAGACGATGGTCACGGGATCTTCTATCAAGTGACAATTGAATAAAGAATAATTGCTTCTATTCAAGCAATAGGAGTACTACCGGTGGGTAGTTTCTCCACTCTTGTGTCATACATTATAATTATTAGATCCTAAAATGCAGATAATTGTCGTATGCAATAAAAAGAAGAAAAAACCGCCCACAAATGGGAAATCACTTACCACCACATACGCAGATCATACCGCAATATTAACAAGTCGTCCGTATCTCTCTCTCAATGTTTTGGAAAATAGAATTTATCCTCTCAAAGTCACAACATAATTGTCACCTTTGCACTCCGTCATGAGACTTGTCCTAGCATATACTTATACATGTCCCTCAGTGGACAAAGTTAACTATTTAGGACTTACATTTGATAGAAGACTAATTTAGAATCAATACATGCGGTTTAAAAACCAGGCACTCAACAAACGATTTAAAATGCTTTATTACCTACTCAAACGACAACCAAAATTATCATTAAAATCGACTACTCCAACCTATTTGGATATAAAGGTGCCAAGCTTATGGATCTGCCAAATATTCCCATATTGAAAGAGTACAAAAAATGCCATTCCTAAATTTTAAAAATTAATTGTTTCTTCACATTTTTTCGTCTATGAAAACGTATTACAACAGTTTTCATATTAAATTACAAAATCACGCTAACACACTATTACAACGTATATGATTGCAAACAATACGGAGGTTTCTTGAATGATTATCGTTTTGTTAATTAAAAATAGCTGCCAACGGATAAATCGTAAGGCCACAACCATCAATTGAAATTCAATCTGCTGGTTGTATATAATACATGTATAGTTGAATATATAAATAAAAGAAAAAAATTGTATTTCCTTCGACATCCTTGAGAGTTTCAAGGGCTAAACGAAACCAAGCGTAATTATCTTTAGACTGTTGTCAATTCATTATTCCTTTTGAACGAGTCTCGTTGAGATACGGGCGCTATTTATAATGCCTTGAATATTATTAAGTACATGTCAAAGTCCTTGGGCAATTGGAAGTTCGTTGTTCCTCTCAAACTGTCTTTCTCTGATTTTTCAATATTTAAGAAAATGTATATAATATCAAACTTTTTTCTTTTTGAAAAGAACATTCATTCGGTACAATATAATTATTTAAAAAATATCGAAACGAAAATTATAATACATCTCTACAACAATTACCTGTCCCTGTCTTCTTGGGAAAATGTATTTTACCCTCTGATAGTAAACGTTCGAATATTTTCTGTGTCAAGTTAAACAATGATGATAAAAGGACACAGAAGTCTAAAAAATTTGCACCCTTTAAAATTCAACTGAAACCATTGAGATTTTTATTAAATTTAATTTCCTCCTATTTCTTTCGCTGTATCTCTCTTTTCTTTTTTTTCTTTATATATTTTGGTATGCTTTTTCCGTTTGTTGTGTACTTCCTCTCACTACTCGCACTCTCTTGTCGTTTCTTTTTCTCTCTTTCTCTTCTCTTCTGTTCTCTCTCTTGATTGGTCTGATTCATTTCCTCTGTACTATATTTCTTCCAAATTCATTTTTCTTTCTGTAATCACTTTCTCCCTTTTCTCTTTCTTCTCCCTTCGTGCTTTTCTCTTTCTTTCTTTTTCCTTCTGTTCCTCCACTATCTCATTTACACTTCCTCACCCTTTATCATGCGACGTACATAAATGTTCTATTATTCTTTAAATTGGATTTAAAGAGCCCGTGGTTAAATTTGAAGCGTACTTCCGTCCATGTACTAATTTTTTAATTCTCTACTTTTTATTTATTTCTATTGGTTGCTTCTTACTTCTTACGCGATCCTGGCAATTCTCGTTTTATCTATATTCTTATCTGTACATATCTATCTAGGTTATTTCCAACTGAATGAAACTTCCACGAGGAAAATAGAAAAAGACAACCTATATAAATGTAGCTGACGTGTTTATAAATTAGCTATCCCAATATTTTAGATTTCACTAACGTCTATGTTGTTAAATATCGGTTTTAAGATGAAATAAATTTTTAGGTCAATGAAGTGCAAATAAAGTATAAATAAAAGTTGTGCTTTATTTTTGGCTTGACCTTCGTCACGCCATGAAACACCATTACGGCCGGCGGTTATGACTATTAAAGTAAAGTGGCTTTAATTGGCCCCAGGATTAATGAAAGCCGAATCTCGGGCAAACAGATTCATTTTTTTCTAGAAACTAGACTAAACAGCAATTAAACACAGCTTATAAATTAATACGGAATGTAGGTTTATATTTGACACACGCCTGTTTGCACGCGTTTCTCAACCGTTCCAAAATGTTGATTCTATAAATAGGCATGTTCGATATTCCACGTACTAATTGCAAAGCTATAGGCGGCGGATCGGCGGGATCAACCGGATGACGATTCTTCATGAATGTCCGATTTCGTTAATAATAGCACCGTAGGCTGAAATGAAACTTGTTCCTTATTTAATTGGGCTAAGAGCATAAAAGCCTGTTCGCAGATCATTGAGCAGCTGGCTCTCTCAGCCGTCCTGATTTATGCCTGGTAAAAGAAATCGTGTTCTGCCCGATTTACGCTCTCGGGAATAGTCGCTTTTGGACAATCCCCCCCCCCAAGAGGAAACGAATATCTTTGTTTACTCTATTTACAGGGAAGAGTCAAATCTGGGAAAACGAGGCTAAAAGACATGCGACTTTCCCCGGCCTGACCCCCTGGGCCCCAGACCCGCTTCGACCGGTCCGCTCACTCATTCGGGACAAAGTAGAAAACGCCCACGCACACCCGGTTTACAATATCATCGGTGAAAATTTCATATCATTGCATTTGCATTATACTTAAATAGCCCAAGAATAGAAAGATCCGCATTACAATAAAAAAATTCTTACTCTCCAGTATTCAAGGACACCTACATCCAAATAATGAACCCACAAAATTTGCTATTCATTAAGTCATGCTAACTAACAGAATATAATCATAATTGTCCAAAGATTGTACAGTTTGTAAAATGTCGTCGGACGTCATGGACATGTAGGAAGAATTTTTCACTTTCTTTTTCTCTCCTTTCCTTTTCTAATTTTCAGTTGTAAAAGTTTACAGTCTTTATGCATCAAATTCGTAGCTAATTAATACATTGCATTTTCCTTAATATTTATATCATTTATAACATTATTAATTATGCAAAAGGATTCTTTAATAGTTATATTTCTGTCTTAGTCTCTCAGTCACAACCAGGTAGTTTAATTTAATTATATTATTTATTATTATTATTATTATATTTATCATTATTTTTTATAACTTAATTTAACTATATTTTTTCTTAAATTCATAATGTTTTTATTTTAATTCTTGAATTGAGCCCTCTTCAGTGCAGTTCTTTATATTATCCTAACATGGTGATTATTAAATTGTGTTTATTCGTTTATGTTTTAGTGGTCAATTGACCGAGTTACTTCTTTAAATTTATTATTATTTTTCTGTAAGATTTCGGTTGAGAAAAAAAAGTCCCACGAGCGCGATTCGAACCCAAGACCTTTGGCTCTACCACTCGAGCTCGTGACTTCGATACCCTAGGGCACCAACTCTTCATCTCAAAAAAAAAAAAAAAAAAAAAAAAAAAACTGTTGTAGGTTTGGATGGAGAGTTTGTTTCCCAGGGGGTCGAAATTACGACAGCTCATGTAGTAGAGTAGCGGAGTATATAGCGGGAGATTGTTGGTTCGAATCCCGCTCGTGGCAGTGACTTTTTTAACTCGACCAAAAACTTACATAAAAAGAATAATTATGGTTTTTTCAGTATCCTAAAGTCGAAAATGTCACTGATGAGTGTGAACGAATAGCTCATTGGATTAGCAAAGACCGGTAAACATTGTCCACTATACCCACCACACTTTATCAGTTTTGATGAGGCTCAGTGATGGTTTACTTAATGCATAAAAAAAAGAAATTAGTGAGATTAGAAAAACGAAGTATCAAAAGGGTTATCAAAACAGCATAAAATTTCACAAAGGCACGTTCAAACAGAATTCTTAAAACCTTAAGTATACGAGTGTTTTATTTTTTTAATTTAAAAAATGTAATAGATGATTTCAATTAATCAAACTTTATGTAAGGTGTTGGTTGAAATGAAAAAGTTAGTGTGACGACCGGCATTCGAACCCATGAACACTGCTCTAACCGCTTGAGCTATCCGGGCTGTGAAGTGGTTAGAGCAGCGGTATTTAGCCAAAGATCGTGGGTTCGAATCCTTTCGTCATACTAACTTTCTCATTACAACCAATACCTGACTTAAAGATTAATTAATTGAAAGAAATTGAAAGAAGTTATTTCGTCAATCGGACCTCAAAATATAATGGATTTAATAAGTAATCATGACGTTTTATGTAAGAAGTTGAAAAATGAAGGAGGTCAATCTAAATTGAACGTTTGTGTATTTTTTCAGTGTTGAAATTTTACACGGTTTTGGGTGCATCATTGCAAACTTAATTTCATGGCTTGAACAGATATACCTCAAGTTCAAAGATATATGTCAATCGTATAAAAATATTATACTTTCCTGTTTTTAGATCTATCGTCGAATTCATTATACCAATCAGGTCATTTTATTATTTAAAATAAGTAAATGAAAGTGTAAAAAGTCAGAATATACTATTAAAATACTTGCCATATAGATTATATACAAAAACTAAAGTTGTAAATTATGTTGCACTGAGATCTTAATGGTCAATTGATTATCTTAAAAACAGACGAGATATGCACGATACTTTATTTTTGTATAAAATACTTAATGACCTTATAATTAGCCTTGATTTGTAAAAAACACAATGTTCCTCAAAAAGACACCAAAAAATTTATCTATTTTCTGTGCTATTTTTTAAATCAAATAATTTTCATCATGGACTCATATAAGTATACGTTTCAGCTCATGAATCAATACGGTACAGATATTTATTTCTTAATGCATTCAATAGTTATAAGAAAAAATATTGTTATCTATTACATAATCTGTGTTTTTGTTTTCGTTAAAATCATTAAGAAAGGTTTTATAATTATCTCATTATTAATGCTGTCGAGACTTTGTCACGTCGATCTTATCAACAAAAGCTTCTCTGATCATCTTATCTCCAATTTCCGCACTAGTTTTTTTTTTTCAAATACTTTTTTTAAAATCGTATTTCAATTGATAAATAGCTTCTGTAACAATTTTCACCCGATTCGGTCCAGATGCGAGATTGAACGGAAGATTATCAGGTTTTTGATTTGTGGCCCGGTCTTGACGGGGGGGGGAAGACGTAATCTAGTAAAAGGGTCCCTGGCGCGATATGCGACAGACATCCGGTGATATTCGCCCAAACTTGCACATGAAAACTTCTCAATTATAATTATCGTCGTTTGAACAATTTGTCCAGTCATTATTCCTAACTTTTTCCATTATTTCACACAAATACTTCAATGTAAAATACATAAATTAATCGATCAACTGAAATCTCCAACACTCCTCTTTGTTTCGTTAGAACAAAATTTTCGGTAATTATGTTAAGCACAAAACTTTTCGTCCAAATTTGGTAGCCAACGTTTGAAATATAGTCAAGATTCCCTTTGTCCTGCGCTTGGGTTTTTTCGTGCCCAATCCTAACGTTAAGCTGGTTTTTGGTCAGTTTTTTCTTTCTTTGGTCGTGAAACTTTTTTTAAATTTCTTCTGTTCTTATTATTTCTTCTACAAAGAATCAATAATATAATAAAGATAAGCTTGTGGAAGATTCGGATTCAAACGGTTTCATATTTTCAATTTCTCTTTTATAAATTTGCCAGGACATTTTCCATATCAGCGTCTGCGGAAAAATATCATCAACATATTTATATCACCAAAGAGTCGTTTATGTTTCGTATTCCAGAATTGGCACTCGCGTGGTTGTCGGCAATACACGGGGTGAAAAGTGAAAAGGAAGGGGCGACAAGAAAAGGCGAAGAAAACAACTAAAAAAAGGACTTACAATAAAATCGTGGGAAACGTTTTCGGCTTCGCTGCTTCTCTACAAATTGTATCCATCAAAAAGTGATTAAAATGTCCAAGATGGGTTGAAGTCAGGAAATCTGTGAGAGTTCGGGTGAATATGGAATGGTAAGGTTTCTACCCTAAATCCTTAAGTTTCCGCAGGGTTAGCGACTTGTCTGGCGATATAGTGAAGGAGAATCGGTCCCTTTCGGTCTACCAATAATGGACAAACACGTTGCAGTTTCTCGTGCATTTTGTAAATTTCTTGCTAATATTTGACTGCAGTGATAGTTTCACTATTTTATAGTAAACAATCCGAAAAGTACAGCACGTTTCTTGGGTGCAGATTTATTTTCGGGAAATGTTCTAGTGCTTCATCCTTCTCCAACCTCACCTCCTGTTATCGTAAGAATCTATTTCATATCGCACGTGATGATTCGATCAAGAAAGGGATAATTTTGGTTGCGCAACAGAAGAGACGTGCAAATTTCGGCATAACGGACCTTCCCTTCTTGCCTTCGAGATCGAAATTTCCAAGACGAAATCTCTGAAACCATCGCTGCACCGTGCATTCGGTAATGCTTCCCACTCAAATTGTATTGATGTTCCGCGCGGTTGGAGCCGAATTCCCTTCGTTAATTTCGCTTTTAAAATTCAATATAAACCGAAATGTTTTGTTTAAATGATAACAGTTAAAAGTATTTATTATAATCCATAAATTATATTTGAGGATTTAGCTTTGTTTTCATGACATGCACCGGCGAAGGTAAAACGAATTTTCGAAGCCTGCCTTAATTTTGCTCCAGCTCAATATTAATTATAATTCGAGTAGGATTCCTGGTCCAATTGATCAAATACATTCTTTTCAATTATTTAATCTTTAACTTATTGGTCGAGATTAAAAATAAAGCTCTCCGTGGCTATTTCATTTGTAGCCGAGAATCAAATAGATTTCACCACATTTGAAAAATGGCAAAAAGGGGGGAAAGTTCAAAAGATGGGGTTGAGATGGGTGTTTAGCCGAAGGTCGTGGGTTCGAATCCCGCTCATGACACTGTCGTTTTATCTCAACCAATACCTTACTTAAAGATTAATTAATTAAAACCAACTATAATCATACCAATAATTGAGGGAAGAGAATATTTTTGCCCAATTTTCAATTGCCCTATGGTTTTTTTGTGTTATGCTTAACAATAATTATTGAAACAATCAAATTTATGTGAGTACAGATATAAATCTTGATCTCAATTATAAAATGTGGTCCGCTTTCCAATTGTTTCCAACCCCACTTCAGTCAAAACCCATCTTTTCACATGCTCCAGCTCGGAAAAAAAAAGGTTTACTGAAAATACCAAGTACTTGAAAATGAGAAAAAGTAGAAGCTCTCGGCCGTAATAGTATAAAAAAAGAATGATTTTCTTCTTGATCTGCGTGTGCTATATAAAGGACTGGTCTCTTGCAGCGTCTCCCACAGAAGATAACCAATGGAGACTTGAGTCCTTACACTGTCCAGTGGAGGCTTTCAGCCTATGATGTCAGGTGTATGTAAACTATGCGATAATCATTCAATAACTGATTGAAAATACAGTTTTCCCTGAAGGAATTTGGTTTCTGTTATTCCCTGGCTGGATTGATAAATTTCAATTTCCTCCTCCATTTAAATATCCATAGCGTATCAAACGCGGAAATTTGATAATTTGGCCTTGCTAGATAACATTGTTGTTTCAGACTTAAGAGGATTTTCGATACGGTTGGGCTGCCAAAACTGAGGGGGGTCAGGCGTTGTACATATTGTTGCGTTTCGCCCCTGCCTGGAAATAGGATGAGAAGCCCTTGTGTCGGACTTGGCCTTCGGTTGAATACTTAATCGCATTACCAGGGCCTCTTGTAAGACAATGACCAATTCAAGTCAGGATTAGAAGCGGTTCCTCCTGGACGGCTTTGTCAAAAGCGTTACACTTTCACCAGAAACCGCGCTGAATCATTGCCGGTTCGCCGCAATTAATGCCCTCATTTTATTAATGAGGAGACTCGACAAAAACGTACCACCGCTTTTTAAAAGATAAACGATTTTATGAATTGTAACAAATATTTTTCAACAGCGGAAACGTGATACAACAATAATTTATAAATTTGTTAGGCTTTAACACTCTTATGAAAAAAATTATGACGTAAGTTCTTGAGACTATCGGAAGGCAAGTCTCAGTTGAGTTTCTGTGTTGTATCTCTGTAACATTGCATTGTTATTGAGAAAATTTGGTTCTATTAGCGAAAAGTTTTTTTTACCGAACTTCTGATTCACTCAATAAAAATTCAAACACGAATAAGGCCAGCAATTTTGGGCCATGAAGATCATTTTGATATTCCTTCTTCGTTACAGATAAGTCGCCATCTTCAGTGGTCAGTAAAATGCATAAGGAGGGCGAGGCAAGACCGAGAGAATTATTTTTTTTATACAGATAAAGTTAATTTTATCAACGACACTAAAATCAAAGAGTGATTGAAAATATCGTTTTCCCTGAAGGAATTTTGTTTCTATTAGAAGCTGGCTCGATTGATAAAAGGTGCTATTAAAATTCAATTTCCTCCTCCATTTAAATAACCATAGCGTATCAAACGCGGAAATTTGATCATTTGGTCTTGCTAGATAAAAACGTTTCAGCTTTAAGAGGAATTTTTTCCTAAAAGTTCAATATTTAAAATTTTAACGCAAAATCTCTTTAAAATATTGTTAAGATATATCTTTAATGTAAAATAAAAATGATCAAAAATCTAATATAAATTCGAATTATTATCAAAACTGCTTAAGATAAAACAAGATACACAAAAATATTAGATTTTCAAAGAAAAAATCGTATAACTAAACTATACATTAAAAAAATCAATAGATAATATTGATAATAATTTATTGCAATACAAGCCACTTTTTTTAAATAAATGTTTGTCTAATTTTTTGTTTCAAGAAGGAGAAAAATGAGGAAGTAATATAGAAAAACATTTTTCCCATATTTTTGCCGACGTTTCGACTTTTATTCGGGTCATCTTCAGAGCCTGGACGAATTACTTAAGACTGTTGATTGTAAAAATTACAGGTGTAGGTATGAACAACACGTAAACAAACCAAAATATATTTACCACATCCTATCACAATCACATAAAAACCACATAATACAGAATCACATTTCACAACAATTTTCCGCAACACGAATAGCATCACACTTTATGTGAATGTGAAATACTTCGTTCAAAGTTTATATTTAAATCTGTTTTGTATATTTTCCAACAAACATGCTATTTGCAATTCACCCGGGCCCTGAAGATGACCCGAATAAAGGTCGAAACATCGGCCAAAAAAAAAAAAAAATGGGTGTTTTTTCTAAACTACCCCATTCTTGAAGGCTCCTTACGAATCCAACAAATCATTTTAAAAATTTAGTAAAATGTAATATATGAATATAATTTTTATATTTGTATATTGCTCACAAATATAAATGTTGATGATGGCTGTCATTTCTCGAACATCTAAATAAATGTAAAATAAGTAATGTATTTACTGTTTTATTAAAAAAGAGCAAATTGGAATGTTTTCTAACAAACCAAAATAGCGTATTTATATACAAATTTAATACGCAACATCGCCGAAAGTGTATTTTTGAAATGTTTATTATTGGAATAGTTAAATCGTGTTTTTGTACCACTATTGGCAACATTAGACATACTGAGTACTGAGCTTAAATTTTAGTTTTGTGGAATGCCTTGTATGTTTAGTAGCAGACTTTTTTTTTTTTTTATAATTGATTACACTTTTTTAATATTTATTCTCACATTGTTTTTGCACGTTACGATATTATTGAGGGTGTTTTCTCGGTAATAATGTTTTCAATTTATAGCTTTTCACCTTGGGCGAATTGATAAGTTGAGCATTTGTACGAAATCGGATCTCTTGGACTAAGCTGCTCCGGAATGACTCATGTTCCTCTCTATCCTTCAAAAGGGCGGTTGCAGCAGTCGCCCCCGCAATTTTTGTGTCGATCCCCTTTTTTATTGTCGGCCGTAAACGGCGAAATCTCGAGGAACAGGCAGAGTTCGAGCCGACAACGCCGTGGACCACGTGCCTCTTGAACTGCCCTTCGGCTTAGCCGTGAATTGCGAGAGACGGGGAGTGAAGGGAAAAAAAGTTTCTCCCGACATCCCCAATCCCCTCGGTGAATCGTGTTACACGTCGAACTCCGGCTCGGATTCGGGCTTACACTCGAGAATAATAGAGCGAGAGAAATGTCCGCCCCCTCGCGCCGCCTTCCCTCTTCACTGGCCCCCTTAGGATCCACTTCATCCTTTTTTTTCTCACTGTTCATTTGTTGATTTTGTTTAATCCCCGCTCTGAACGAGTATTTAAGCCTGTGTAAGGTTTCCTCATTAAACAAAGAAGTACATGCCTGAGATTAATCCAGTTTTTTACGTGCGATCGATTTCTCCCTCGTTCAGATTTTTTAATCATTCCCTCGTTATAATTCCTATCCATTTAATTCTCTTTTAAAATAACAGCAGATTAGTTAGAGTTATTGCTTTCTGCACTAAGCTTAAGCTATATTCCAACATATGACAGCACTATTATTAAAATATGGTAGTACTCTGTTCTACCATTGTGTTAAACCCTTTTAAAACTTTTTATGTTGGCCTTTGATGAGATAAACCTATAATTTTGTAGTTTCCTATCATTTTGATCTTTTATCTAGTTATACCACTCGCAGTGTTGCCATATCTTAATTCTTTGACCAATTCCTTACTTGAGGTGAAGCCCTGAAGACTTTTATGCAGAATTAATTTGGTAAGGAGAATTAAGTAGAATTGGTCATGTTAATGCTCTACACCATCTGCCGATATTGTTTTAATCTTTTATTGATTTTTTATCATTTTATTATCGATTTTGTAATGACGTGTCATTTTATACAGTATTTGTTTTGTTACAAAACCGTTTTATAGTTTTATAAAAAGACTTTGCTTTTAAAATAATAAACAAATAGAAAAATAGTCAAAGACAAAAATATCTGTTTTTCAAGCATTTCACCATAAGCATTGCCCCCGCCTTGCTTATAACCTTAACCGCTTATACCAAAAGGGCGAAGCGCGTCTTTCAGATAAAAACGGCGTAGCTAGGCAAACCAAATTGATGTATAACTAAATTAAATTTTATTATTATATTAAATAATACAGCAATGTTTTGCATGATGGAGCAAAAAAAATTAAATTTACATAAAAGTTATTTTTCCAAGTGTTTAGAGATGTAGCTAAATAGAAATAAAAAACAAACATGAAATTATAATTGACGGCTATAATTTTTCCTGGTTCGCTAACTCTCGCTGGTTTACTTAATATTTTATTTTAGATACTAGAGTGTAATTACCAAATACATTGCACAGATCACAAGTGGCAGACTAGAAATTTCCTTTGTGCGCTCCTACGTGGTCGATACTCTGAAAATTAAATAAGAAATCAATGAAGTTTATTGTTAAGAATTGTTTTTTTGAAAATAATATCGGTACTTTTTTTGCAATGACCTTCACTAGAAGGGATATAATTTCCGATGGGCCGAATGCTGAGTCTGTACCATCAGCAAGGATCATTCTGCTCCTGAAGTTTTTATTTTAAGGAGAAGGGTCTTCATCAAGGTCTACTGAAGATCACACAACAAATCAATAACGATCAAATCAACGCCTCAAGGGTTTAATGATTGGTTTTACGATAATTCCTCGTTGGTGTGTTTCATTTTTCATTTATTTAATTAAGACAAAATTATAAAGATTCATTATAATTTCAAGTTTTTTGTGTAAATAATTAACAACTTTAGATTATATATCCTATATAGATTATATAAATTTTTAATTAATTCCTGCCTGTAATTATTCAATATCGAAACATTGATCGATAAGGCCAATTGTTTTTATCGTAGCTCACCATCTCTGATACGTCTATTATCAATTAATGAGCCGAAACGCGCCTAACCGAAAGTACAACGCGTACTGATGGATCAGAGATGATCAGTTTCGATTAGATTGTTGACAACGGTTCATCGGCACCGAGCGTAATTTCAGGATTAAAAACCGTCACAGGTCCAGAACAGAACTTAGCGAATCGAACAGCGAGACTGAACGGACCCGGATTAAATTGATTCCTTTCCGTGATAAATTGCTGAAACTGTTATTAGTGTAATTTAATATCCTTATTTGTGGTTGTTAGTTTTTATTGTAAAACGAATTTTTATTACAGAAATATTTGTTTGGATAAAGTTTCTCGTTCCAAGATTATACCAGGATATTATTAACAATTCATTTCGGTAAGAATTGGGTAAAGTACAAGCACATAAAAGTGTAGCATTTACAACAGATTCAAGCTTAAGTGTGTGGGCGTGAGCTTGTTACAATCCCGTGTTCCGTTCCTAATAGCTTCTGTATCGAGAGAGGAGTAGCAGTGAGAGAGAGTGAGACAGACCTAATGCCACGATTCTCATTCTCCCCCAAGTCTCCAATAAGCGTTAGAATAACTTAAAACAGATCTCCCATCCCGTCCCTTGACAGTTAGCACGCCTATGCGCCATTTAATTTTTCCGGTAGTTTTCTGGAAATTGGTTTTGGTTTTGTTTGGTCGGATTGGATAGCGGGGGGAGACCAATTTGCCGACAAATTCCACATCCTTGCTCAGAATTGAGCGGTCAGCGGATAATAAGATTTGGAGTATCGGATTTCTATGTATGAGGCATTTCTGAACAATCTTAATTTTTCTCTCCCTATTCTGACTATTGCACATTTATAGCTATATCGTTATTTATTCTATAGTACTTTAACAATATTGTACAATTTTATTTGGAGATCGTGAAGTGCGGTTTGTTGTGACGTAGGTTTTAGCAAAATATTTTCTTTGCCATGCCAATGGTTCGATCTTTATTGAGATCATCTTCAGAGCCTAGGATTTATAAACATTGTTTAAATTTTACAAATACTGTTTAAAATTTATACAGGATAGAAAACTTTAGATAAAAAAAGTATTTATACAATGCAAACCAATTTTAGATTAAAAATCAATCAGGCCGAACCATTACACACTTTTTTTCCCATTCCTCATATAAAAATGTCTTTCCATCGCCACCCCTTTAAAATCCAAAGCATAAAACAAAAATATCTCAGGTAATGTTTCGCAATAAATATAATGATATGTAAGTCGATCTTGGTACAGCGAGGTCGTAGAAGGACCCTTCGGTCAAGGCTTAAACATGCAAATAAATTAATTAATAAATTAGTACATAAATTATATAAAATTATAATAATTGTAATAAATTCAACACATTAGAGGGCGTCGGTGGCCGCAACGGTTTAGGCGTTTACACGGCGCTCATCAAGGTAAGGTAAAGGTCCCAGGTTCGAATCCAGCAGCCCTGCATTGGAACCTGACATACTTACCAATGGGCTTTTTTTTCAAAAACACATACACCCCGAGGGTTGATATAACCTGTTAAGAACCTCGTAAAGTATATGTGAAGTATATATATCACTGGCACTCTCAACACGACACACACACAAAAAAAACCCTTTGAGTGAGTACAAATACTTCGATTGAATCTAAAAAATTTTAGCATTTAATAAATACATTTTTTTCAATCTAACATTTTCTAGCTTTGTATAAAATCATTTTTTCTCACATCCTACATATATTAGTAGAAATTAAACAATGTTTATAAATCACAGGCCCTGAAGATGATCTCAATAAAGATCGAATCGTTGGCATGGCAAAGAAAATATTTTGCTAAAACGTACGTCACAACAAACCGCACCTCACGATCTCCAAATACTCATTGGCTAATGGTCACTAAACACCACACACACAAATTAAAATAACTGTTTCTGGCATCATCCAGGTTTTCAGAATCAGATAAATTTCATACGTGACATACGAATAATCTTAGTGGATGGCAGATATTGTTTCATTTATTTTCATTTAAACGTATTTTATTGAGATATTTCTTTTTCGTGACGTTCTTAGGTTTTCGGATAGGAGATGGAAGAGGCTTTTAATACGCAATCAAAGTTTTCAAGCCGAGATTTTGTAATTAAGTGAAAATATTAACAAAGGATTCAACTTTTATAAAGATGTACGTTTAAAAAAAAATTTCATGTTTTAAGTGAAGTTTTACATTATCCTGTTCGCAGTGAGTAAATGTTAAACTTGTTTTTGAACGTCTTTAGGTCAGCGGTGGCTTTCGTTTTATTCAAATCGTCCTAATTGACAGAAAGAGAGTAACCGTGACACAGTTTCTACACAATCCAGTGGCTCAGTTCTAATTAAAAGGTTGATAACCCCTCCGTCGGTCTCTCGAGGTCCTTCAATTTATTATTACCCAACACAGAATGGGCCCCGGCCTTTCTACCGGCTGGTCAGACCTCCGTTCGTCGCCAAGGATGTAAAAGAAAAAAGGGATCCATATCGCGTCCCTCCTGTCTACCGGCCTATTACATCGAAAAATAGGTTTCGGGTGGTCAATAAAAAGGAAAGACAAGACGCCAGATCCACCTTGGGAAGAACGATAGACGGAGGAGGGGACATTCCGGACGTGAGATTACTCATATCAAGTGATAACCCAAATCAGTGTGATAAAACCATCTTCACCACCCTTCCTAGTGTAACTTAAAATTTCGATAAAGGGCAGTTAAATGAGAAAAATATTTTCTTTTACCGCCCAATTCTCTCTACATCAACTTTAATTGGATATTTGTTATTGTATTTAGTGGTCTATTGGCCAGATTACTTCTTTCAATTTAACTTTTTTAGGTAAGATTTTTGGTTGAAATGAAAGAGTGTGTCGAGCGGGATTCGAACCCACGACGGTCAGCTCAATTCGTCGTCCTCTAACCACCTGAGCTTGCGTGACTTCGATCCACTTGGACACCAACGCCCCATCTCAACCTACAACCTTTCGAATTTTCTTTCTTTTTGCCGTTTTTCAAATGTGTAATCAAGATTCGATTCTCGGCGACATATGAGTGGCCAGGGGGCCTGTTAGTGAAGTTATATTTCTTTTTACTTATTAAATCCATTATATTTAGTGGTATGTTGACCAAATTACTTATTTATGTCAGGTTGGAATGAAAAAGTTACTGTGACTAGGGGGATTCGAACCCACGACCTTCGGTTCAATACGCCGCTGCTCTACCACTCTACCACCAGCTATCGTGACTTCCAACATTCGGACACCAATTTTATTGTTTTGTATGCCCTAATAGGAAATTACCGTTTTGCAACAACAGTTAATTTAATTATAAAATAACAATAATTAAAATATCGCTCATTGTGTCATTAGCTTTCTTCGAGCCAGTTGCTCTATCTAACTACGCTACCGAGCTTCGATTAATTACACCTTCGTAGAACCAAAATATCTGTATCATATCAGACGGTGAAGAATATCTCAATGCCAATTTGGACTAGTCGCGTATCCTATGAGTTGTACCAAATGATTTTTGTATATTTTTGCATGTCTCTACTCTGTAGCGAATCTCAGACCAGTCTTCTGCTGACAGCCACTTTCTACTGCCATGTAGATATCGACTTACGGTATCTTTCGATTCCGAAAGTACTTGTCACAGGATGTGCTTATGCGGATTGTTGTAAAAGATGGTCAACATCTGTCGATTCTTATCAGGTCGTATCTGCAGTTTTTTCTTCATGCCAACGCTGCATAGTGTGCTGAGGTCTACAGTTTGCACTTGTAGTGTGTTCGTTTGCGATCATGTAGAATGTTTTTAAATGGAGCAGGAATTAGTTAGTGGTCTACGAGGAAATGCAAATTATAGGTCAAATGAAAATAAAATGCCTTTGAATTCGTGCATTTGGTAAAACAGTGATTTTCTTGTACAACTTTATATTTTGGAAACCAATGAGAACGTGTGTGTGACGTGGGATGGATGTCAAAATGAAATCTGTCAAGTACATTGTTCATGTTGGCAATCAGTATATTTTGGTTCAACACCCGATTCCACGCTCAGATGGTTACAACCGCACCGCGTCCGATTTCCTATCGAGAGCCAATTATCATAATCAAGAGTTTATTTTATTTGTCCCGGTTCCAGAGTAAACATTAGTTAGAAAACAGGAATCAGTGTCGAGTGGCTTGCCGTTTGTTTGTATCTGACACAATTAGAAAGCATGTGTTTTGGCTCTGGGCTGGCTGGAAAAAGTGCGGCTCCTCGTTAACATCTGCCATGTGCTTCACGCCCATAAAGGATTAGTTTTTATCTAAGACATTAATTTTCGCCTACACGCTCAACCTCCGCACTCCTATGGTCGTTAGATAGTTCTCCTAAATTTATTTTTACACCGGTACTTCGGCTTTCACGCTTGGCGAAGTAATTTTTGTTTTAAATGTACAGGTAAATTGTTTACTTGTAATATCTCAGGTCAAAGCAGTCTAATGTACATTATAAGGGGCGTATTGGCGTCAAAAATGATTCTGAGCTCCTTTCACCCAACGGAATAAAAGTAAGTGGAAATCTGGTGGCCCGTGAAGCTCATTACTTTGAAAAATAAACAGCGGGCAAGTTAATTTCTTATATGTCGTCCCCTCGGTCCCTGATCGGATGTTTTGCCTTCCCCGAGCAGATCCGAGACGCGCTGATTGCATATTCAACCGCTGTTTGATCACGTCTTTAATAAAAATAGGATGACACTCTTTGAAGTGCACTTATTTCTCGGAGAGAGAGCCCTTATTTTGCCGAGTAGAATATTTTGAAACGAGCCGAAAAGCTCAACATAGAATATTACACGCGTGTTTCTAATAACATACCTATTTTAAACTTAACAGACAAATATTTATGAGAACTTTAAGTAATTCACTAAATCATATATATTACAAATCTATAAACAAACAATATTAAATCATGGTTTTCATTTTGTTACAGGTAAGGAGTGCATACGAAAATAGTTGCCGTAAGTAGAAACTATTAATTAAAACACAAATACTTCTTGAACTGACGTATGACCTTTCAGAACCCAGTTAAATTTAGTCACAACTATTTATCCGTCGAGCCCGGAGTTACTTTTATGCTCAGATGTTCAAATAACAACATATCAAGAACAACAAATGTTAACCAAGAAAGGCATATCCTCCAAAGTTTTAATGACAAAGTAGAGAGGTAGATAGATAGAGAGAGAAAGCGAGAGACGAATGTTTTATCTAGAATTACTCTTCTTATTCGAAAGTCATAAAGTCATTCAATTTAAGTAAACAATACAATCGTGAAAATACTCCGCTTTTACGTTTTACTGCATCAAATAGTACAGCAAATAAGAAGAGGATTTAGTGATAGTGAATATTATGAAATATTATCTAGCCCTAAATACAATTTACACCTGAAAAAAAATCCAAGTTTAAAATTAACACATTTAGGTAGGCGAAGAAGCCGAGCTGTAGTCATCGTTCGCTGCCCCAGTCACAAAAGACAAAAGTCGGCTTTCACGCTCATCAAGTCCTCCTTTTTTAGCCTTGTTGTCTCCAACCTCCTCCATGTTCCATGAGATACAATTGCCCACACGTTAGTTTTAGCAACCGGATGATCCTTTATTCCCAAAGTTTCCGCCGTCTCAACCAGGAAACCCAAATTATCCGTTGAATAGCGGGTTCAAGCGGTAAAAATTGGCGATAAACTTTAATTTCGGATTTGAAAAAATGTGATCGTGGTACATTCACGCTTCAAAGAATAATCACTCTTCCCATTTACTGCAATAGCTTTCTTCTAAGTACTACATACGATTGAGATTTTTGGTTAGGCAACCATAATTTCTATCTTTTTCAATCGACAAGGTTTTTCATGAAGATAATTATTTTAAAAAAAGTCATGTTTTCTGGTGTATCTTGAGCCAATATTCAAATTAATATTGAAATGAACGTACAAAAAGGATTCGTATTGGCTCGAAGCCCATGAGGATGCCTGTACAAGGGTCAAAGATTGAAAATCAAAGAATATGAGACTTTCTGTTTGAGAAAGAAAAAAGACCAAATCTAAATATTGAAGCTTCTGTACACACATAGTGGCCAGTATAGGAATAACCGCATTTAATTACTTTCAAAGCCCCCCCTGTGATTTTTTTTTTCTTTTTAATTAACTTGGGTGAAATCTGTTCGGAGCGTTATATGAGAGGAGGCGAACTGTGCGGGGCCAGGCTTCGGTAATATTAACACGGATTCCGTTATGAGATCTTTGTCCGGAATAAACAATCAATATGTGCAGTCAAGGGTTGTTCACCCTTAGGAATGTTTCATTTGTGTATGGGAAAAAATGTTTTCATATAATACTGATCGTCTCGTTTAGTTGATTGACAAGGGATTGATATCCATTTACGTAAAAAAAAAAAAAAAAAAAAAAAAAAAAGGTTAATTGGCCTAATAATTCAATATCGAGGAGCTGTTTTTTAAATATGCATACTGTGTATCCTACCTTGTTTGAAAAAAATTTTTATTGAATCTCGTTCAGAACATGATAGGAATCAAACAATGATTTTTTTTTAGAATAAAACAAAACATATAAGACAACACTTTATGTTCAGCTATTACTACATTACGATAATGGACAGATTAAAAAACAGAAAATAGAAAAATTATTTTTTAGCTAGATTTCGTCAGGTGTTATATCAGAAAATAACCTCTCTCTGCAATATTAAAAAAATTCACTGACCTGTGTGTGTGTGAAGTGTGGAGAAAGGATGGATATACAATTTTATACTGTGTAAAAGAGAAAAAGATAGATGCAAAGTTTTAATTCAATTTTTCGCTTCTCTCACTATTTTCTCACGTTGAACAGTAAGACACCATGTCCTATTATACATCGTTGGAAAGAGGAGCTAGAAGTTTTCTACCTAATTTGAAACTTGTAAACAATTAAGCTGAATTTAAGGTATAGGTTGAGATAAAAATGTCCATGTCAAGAACGGGATTCGAACCCACGACCTTCGGCTAAATACGCCGCTGCTTTACCGCTTGAGCTATCGTGATTTCGATCCACTCGGACACCAACTTCCCATCTCAACGAACAACTGTCTGAATTCTCCCTCTTTTTGCAATTTTTAAATGTCGTGTAATCAGGATTTGATTCACAGGTACTTATGTGGCCGTTGGGAGCTGTTAATGAAGTGATACTTCTTTTACTTATTAAATATTAATCCATTTATATATTAGTGGTCAGTTGACGAAGTTACTTCTTTCAGTTATTTTTTTGTGTAAGATTTTTATTGAGTTAAAAAATACAGTGTCACGAGCGAGATTCGAACCCACGACCTTCGGCTAAATACGCCACTAACTTCTGTCTCATCGACACCTTTTGAATTTACCCTCCTTTTTGAGGGATCGGTCAAGCGGACCACGAAAACTAGTGAATTTAATGTGTTAAATGAAGTGTATGTTCATTAAAGCTCTCCGTGGCCATTTTAATTGTAGTCGAGAAACAAACGTTTAATAAAAGGCGTAAAGGAGAGAAAATTCGAAATGTGGGAAGTCGGGGTCCGAGTGGATCGAAATCACGATTGCTCAAGACATAGAACAGCGGCGTATTTAGCCGAAGGTTGTGGGTTCGAATCCGCTTGTGACACTGACTTTTTTTATCTCAACCAATACAGATAAATTAATTGAAAGATATTAATCGGTCAAGCGGACCACGAAAACTATTAAATTTGTAAACAATACCACTACACTTCAGAAGAAATTGAACAACAGGCTAGATCTATGCAATGTATAGCCTACTTCACATTTCTTTGGTATACAGTACACCAAAAGTCGTAAATCTTTCATTCCATTTAGCAAAGAAATGTGAAACACACAATATATTTTGCAAACCTAGTCTATTGTAGTGTCTAAGTTCAAACTAAAAACACTCAAATAAAAACATTAGTTTTATTATCAGGTTTATTACAGTTTCTACCAAACCCGCAAAAATGGATGGTTTCACTATTTCAGTTTTATAAAATTAAATTTAAATAATCCAACTGTTTATCATTTCTTCAATTTTTACTGTTACAATTCATCCAATCGAAAAATCCTTCACTCTATTATTGAAAATATTGTACAATTTAATAGGACCACACAATATATTGCGTGCTTCACATTCCTTCGGTAAACAGTACACTAACCGTCCCAACTCCCGTCTATTTAATACTTATTTCGTTTTTTTTTCCCAGACTAATTTTACACCAGAAAGATTTGAAAGTTGCCCGGTGTTAAAAATAGCTTCGGAAGATTGTGAAATCCGTCTGACCAAAGACAAGCAGGGAAAATAAGCGGATACGTGATCAGTATTAGTCAATCGATAGACAAGATCAATTCGTGGATCATTTATCATTCCAGTCCTTCCTTTCCACCTCTGAACATTCCGTACAGTTTAGCCTGTGTGCATAAATCAATTAATTATATAACTTGTCACTGGAAGTCTAGAATATTAACATTAAATATTAATTCAAACTATCCGAGACATTTATTTTCTTTAAACACTTAACTCAATAGGTTCAAGGCAGAATTAGGCAATTGCCTCCTTCAATTTCAAAAATTTTTCTTTTAAGACGACTGTTTATTGGTAATTATTACAATTTGTAAAAAAAAAATCTATTATTTTCGTTGAATTAATATTTTTCCGTAAAGCAGACAATACATACAGATTACAAACAATTTTTTTTAATATTCATTGAACATAGAAACGATAATCTTCAAAATAATTCTTACCATCCTCTCGGCAGGATTTCTACTCTCAAGATTAGCCCCACAGTCGAAAAAAGCTTATATCTGATAAGCTCTGTCTCAATTGGTTTATGAGCCTTTTTCTCAAAGGAAATGACATCACTGTGTACACATGAAAGCAACAATTGGGCTTTACAGCTTTTTAACTCATTGAGAGAATTTAGGGGAGGCCGAATTAATTTAATAACTTGCATATTTTGGAGCTAAACACCAGCGGATTCTTATAACAATAATCTATTTTTTTATTGCAACAACGGGAAATATATAGCGCAAAACATATTATTTAATTATTTGATAAAAACGCTCAACTTCAACAGACATTTCTCGATGGTTAGTGTCCGTCAGATGTGGGAGAGTGGGGGTGTAACATAAACAAAACAAAAGTCTAATAAACAAATTTACTTATCTCTGTAAGAAAGTAAAACAAACTAACAATCAACATTCCTCTTGGTTTTTTTATTTCTACTCTAAAATTAGAATTTTAACCAATTAACAAATTCTTATCTTTAAATTCAGCTATATTTACAATAATTTATTAGGTTTTCCTTTATTAGTAAGTCATTACTGCTTTAGTTCGTAGGGTTTTAGTTAAAAAGATAATTTTAAAATTTGAATGAAATTGAACATTGTCTTATAAAATTGTTAGTTTTCTTTAATATATATATTTTTTAGCAGAGAGTATAAACGAATAGATTGAGAAAAGTCCATTTTACCTTATCGAATGAAATCAAAGATGAAACAAAGATTTTTTTTATCATGATAACTTTTAATATAATGATATTAAAATGAGACTTAAATTTGTAAACTGTTTAACGACTTCATTATGAAAGCGTTTCTGATGAGGCTTAACACATATTTTCTTCTTTATCTGAATATATTCTTATATTTCGTCCTCAACCGTTTAACTTATGATTTTTCATTCTTGAAAGTGGGATAATAGGTCAAAAAAGCCTCAAAAAACTCAGGTCAGATTCAAAATACTAAAACGTTTGTTCGTAGTCTGAATATGTACTACACTGGTTCTTTTATTAAATTAAACTGTTATGAAATATTAATGACTGACGAACACTGGTTTTAACCATTGCGCTACCTCACCTGAGGAAGGATTAAAATAAATCCGAAACATTGTGGATAAAACTCGTTGTGGTTTTTTTTTTTAGATGACCCATTATCCCACCTTCAAGAAGGAAAGTCATAAGTTATCTGAATATAATTATATCGATTGTATTGTTGTGTAGAAATTAGCCATCGCTACTAATAGCATTGCCTGAAATGATGGACATGCCCTCGGTCAGACGTATTCCATATTATCTAGTAACCATTACAAGTATTATCAGCTGAATAATTCAAGAATTTCATAAGGATTTACTTTTGATTATACTCTTAATTGGAATATCTTGTTATGAAGAACGCAATGATTGTTGAAAAAAAAAGGCTTTTTTGTTTGCTCTTTCCACTCTAACAAGGTAGTGATTAATATATGAAAAATTGCTTTTTAGGAATATTTTTTGATTATATAAAAACGTAAAAAAATGAACTATTGATCCAATTTTATAGTTACGTGATATATTTAGAGACAGGTGTTTTCAGAAAAACATTTTCTTTATGGAGCCAACGTTTCGATCTTTATTGAGATCATCATCAGGGGACAGAAGACAAAAACTTTGAGCACTGAAGATGATCTCAATAAAGATCGAAACGTTGGCACGATAAAGAAAATGTTTTCTGAAGCCTACATCACACCAGACCGCATCTCACGATTTCTGAATAAATATTGATTAACGTTCACTTATCTCTACACATTAAAATTATTACCTTATTAATTAAGATATTTATAAGGCTCTAATTTTAATAAAATTGCAAATCTCCTGACAGTAGAATTTGGAATAAAATTTCGATTTGATACTGCACTGGTAGCGAATGTAACATAATGTGGTATTTTAGAGATCGTGAGTTGCGGTCTGGTGGAACGTAGGTTTTAGAAAAACATTTTTGTCTTATCTTGCCAACGTTTCGATCTTTATTGAGATCATCTTCAGGGTCTGTGATTTATAAAAATGGTTCAAATTATACAACTACATGTAGAATGTGACGAAAAATCGAATTTATACATTGCTAGAAATTTTAGAACCAATTAAATTATTTGGTATTGTAAACAGCGCACAAAGGATTAGTATGAATGTAGAAATGGATGTAATTTTTTCTCTCGATGAGAGCGTTTCAGTACAGTATTGGACCAGGAAAATATGCGTGGGGCCCAAGGCAACGTCGGACGATTGTTTAGGGCGTCTTCACTGTGTCTGTGTGTACACAACACAAGTTGAAACAGCCTTGAATCTCTTAGTTCAAGGGCAACAGCTGCTTTATACTCGACCAAATATAAAACCAGACTTAGAACCAGCCCATACTAGTGAGGATCCCCTCTTCATCCACCCTTAGTCTAGACAAAACGCATTTACATAAAACCAATTATTACACATTAACTAGCCCATCCGGCCCCTTCCCCACTCACCCTAGAAAACGGGGTCCGAAAAGTAGCAAGCCAGGTCCTTTTTGTGTCTTAAGTAACGGCTACTTGAGGAGAAAAACAATTAATCCACATGCTAATAATTGTTCATAAAAGATCAATACAAAAATGTATTTTACTTGTAATTATATCTTTCAACATATAACGGATTGTTTGACGGAACCATTTTGACCATATCCATGTTATTCATGTTCGATTTCTTTAAAACGTTAAACAAATCTCACTTCTATAAAAAAATTCAAATTGTTTAATCTTTCAGAATAAAATCAAATGAAATGATGATCTGCCGAATTTTTAACTTTACATAATCTTTTTATGTAAGGTTTTTGGTTGAAATGAAAAAACTTATGCCACATGTGGGATTCGAACCCACTCGGATAATAACTCCCCATCTCAACCTACAACCTTTCGAATTTTCCCACCTTTTTGCCATTTTTCAAATGTCGTGTAATCAAGATTCCATTCTCGGCGACTTATAATGTGCCACGGGGAGCTGTTAGTGAAGTTACACTTCGTTTTACTAATTAAATCCGTTATATTTAGTCGTCTATTGATCAAATTACTTCTCTCAGTTTATTAATCTTATTATCTTCTACCTTAGGTAAAAAAAAATAATTAATTGAAAGAAGTAATTTGGTCAATAGACGAACAAATATAATTAGTTTCAACTTTACATAGACTTTACTGTATTGTTTTCTTTAAAAAAAAACATAATCGGTTCAAGATTTGTTTTGTGTGTGTCATGGTGCAAAAATGGCGCGCAAGTCACAAGGCAAAGAATGCCAAAATATTGATCTGTTTCGTTCGAGCCATTGAAATATGTTTACAACTCGCTATAAATACAATTCTATTATAAGAAGATCGATACAGAACAGTTCAGAAGTAACGTTGAAAAGACGCTTTGCACTCGCGGCCTTTCAAATAAGTGCAAAACAAACTGGTTTAGTCGGGTGTGTTTTAAATATTTTTGATTTTTCGCTTAGTAACGTTATTTTTTTAATAGTATTGGCCTGTTTGGACCGTTCTAGTCGTAATCAGGCAACGATGTGATTTATGAACTTGGGGCAAAGGATTGCGAATAGCTAGTCGATAGCATAACTATAACATCATTAGTCGTTCACGACGGTTTTCTTTTCTTATGCCGTTACGTATTTTTGAGCCCTGGTTCATCACACAGATTGATCAGTGTGGACACCAAGGATCACAACTTTGCACCGCTTTGACGGTAGCGAACCAACAATGTGTCGTGAAGAATGAAACTCTTGAGCTATTTCTTCTGCTGTAGATTGGTTAAATCTAAGCACATAAAGTTCAAGTTAAAATTTTAGTTTTGAATTTTTTCATCTGCACTCTGTAGTCTTTTACGCTTCAGCCAACTCGCCAGCAAGGACTGTCAAAACTGCTCGGATTAGTTTTTTTTTTTTTCTTCCTGAAATGCACTTCCACAGCTTTGGACGAGTACGTAAAATATAATTGATCATATAACCCTCACTTGGCAACAACCCTATGTGACTCGTTGAGCTACTTTCTATTTAGAAACAGTACGATCCGACTCCTGGAATTTCTTTCTTTGTGGCAGAAAAGACACCCTATGCCCTGTTATTGGACAAGTAAGGAAAAATAATACAGTTTAAAAAATATAATGCACAATAACAATGTTTATACTGAAAAGTACTATAAATGCAAGACGAAGAGATGCGACCCAACCCTTCATATTTTATTACGTCTTCACGATCGATAATTTATACTTTGGATAAATTTGAGTTCTGCGCTTTCGTTTAAGCCATCAAGGACGAAAATCCATTAAGAGATTAGCGTTTAAGGTGTTCACAACGCAAGATTTGGTCTGATGAGATAAATTTAACCAGAATGAAACCATAAAGGTGAACCTTCATTTGTAAGCAGAATCCCCTAGATTCTCATCTCTGACTTCTACAAATTATTATGAATCCCGAAGAATGTCCTAATTTCTGATATCTAAAGTTACAAAATATCAAAGTACGTAGGTTTTACATGATACGGCAAGGTCGGAAAATAATAGGGTCCACCTCTTCGTTCACTCTGATCCAGTACGGGTCATAAAGTTTATTTTCTCCCGCGCCATGTATATTGTTTTATGTCCGCCAATCCAAATCGTTTAGAAAATATGTTTTATCTTCTCGCTTTTCCCTCCGTCTACAGTTATGCGACATAACGATTTAGGATCTTGAAAAACGTCACGATGGAATCGAAAGAACCGGGCCAAATCTTTCCAATAAAGCTTCACTTGCTGTTTACTACCCAGCGATATATCCCTTCTGGCCAGCCGGATCTGAAGCGGCAGAAAGTCCAAAGGAAAGAAAGAAGTACATCATGCTTTCCCGAGATGAGCAGGATAATCAATCTGAGCCGAAAACAATAAAATATGTTGAAGGCGATAATACTATTTTATACAAGTCACAACCAATAACATTGTTAAATTCTACTACCACAAATATTGTAGTATTTTGGATCCTACAATCGCGAAAACACCGTAAAATTAACTAAATCAAACTTTTTAACTTTTAAAACGATTTTTAAACTTTTATAAAAATTTAACTTTTAAAATTTTAGGTTGTTTCAATTAATTAATCTTTATGTAAGATATAGGTTGAAGTAAAAAAACCAGTGCAACTGGTGGGATTCGAACCCACGACCTTCGCCCTTGAATACGCCGTTCTGCCACTTGAGCTATCGCGACTTCGTTTCTTTAGGGCATCAACTCAAGTGATAGAGCAGCTAGGTGTTTAGCCGAAGGTCGTGGGTTCGAATCCCGCTACTGACACTGACTTTTTTCTCTCAACCAAGACCTTAAACACAGATTCATTCATTGAAAGATATTTGGCCAATCGGACCACGAAAACTAATGAATTTGTAAACAATTGCTATTAGTATCTACTTTTTTAATTATTCGATCCACTCGGTCACCAACTTCTCATCTCAACCTACCTTTCGAATTTTCCCTCCTTTTTGCCATTTTTATTTTATTTCAACCAATATCTTACATAAAGATTGATTAATTGAAAGAAATTATTTGGTCAGTCAGACCCCGAAATGTATTGGTTTTAGGTTATTGTTTAAAAAAACTATAGTGAGATGCAATATCTTTCTCTGTTTTTATCGTTTATTCGAAACATTGACGCGGTTCATTTTAATATAAATTGTAATGTGATAAAATTTAGAGGAAAAATCACATTTATAGTACCGCCAAGGCTAGCATTAACATATTACTGGTTTCGGAAACGGAGGTAATTGAGCGAACACCTCATTTAAGAAACATCCTCCGTCCGTAACTTCCTGATAAGAATCGGTTTGCCGCTTAGTTTTATAAAAGGGGGGAAAAAATCTAATTTCCAAACAATGGTCACGCCTCAGCCGATTTCCTGAGAGGCCGGGTCTTTAAATTCCGTTTTTCCTCGGCCTAAACAAAATTTAAATTGTTTCACTGGTGAAAATTACGAAGGGCAGCCTATTGTTTTACTTTTAACTGAAATGATCTTTGAGAAAAATTTGTTCCCAAAAAACTGATTGATAAGGGAATGAACAGGAATCTGTGGTATAAGAACAAAGAAAATAACAACGGGACTCCACCAGAGAACACCCGCTCCATGCCACATGTTCGAGGACTGGCTGAAAACATCAGAAGTTTCTGCATAGAACCGGGTACAAAGAGTGCATTAAAAATATCACCCTTCTAAATAGGATATTATCAAAATTGACAGGAGTAAAAGATCTGACATTGTCTATGAGATACCCTGCATGGATTGTCCTGGAATGTACTATGGAGAATTAGAAGATAAGGATGTACCAACATCGGTACGCAGTAGAAAACAAGAAGGAAACTGTGCCCTGGAAAACCATAAGTTTAACTCAGATGGAGTAGAGATAGTAAAAATGGAAAAAAAACTTTTAAAAAAATTTCAGCGAAGCGGCTTTCATCAAAGGTGATAGAAATTCCATAAATTACAAACAATGTGTAGAGAGTAGTGACCGTTAATCGGTAATCATTTAGATGTCGTGAGATGCGGTCTGGTGTGATGTATGTTTTCAGTAAAACATTTTCTTTGTCGTGCCAACTTTTCGATCTTTTATTGAGATCATCTTCAGGGCCAGCGATTTACAAATATTTTTACATTTAAAACACACATATAGGATGTGGAAAAGTGAATTTATACAATGCAAAAAAAGTTTTTTTTTCACTGATACAAAACTGAATGGTTAGGGAAATGCCTCCGCAATTTTTTTTAAATTAAGCATAGTTGTCTAAACGGTGTCACACGCCCGAAAGACTGAGATCCATGGAAGATGTGTTTGAACAATGAATGATGAATTCGGACGAGGCTGGAAGGAGTAAACTATTTCCAATTAAAAAGTGCAACAAATTAAACCCCTTGACACGAAATTAGAATAGTACCGGCATGAAAAAGAAATTGAAGAGTACCATTCGAAACAAATTATGGTTACGGTTTTGATGCTAATCCGAAGAACGTACACAAAAGTGGCTCTACCCTATTCCAGTAAGAAAAATATCTTTCAATATTAAATAATAAAAAATGTATAAAATAAATATCTGTATTTTGATGTTTGTAGATCAAACTGCAGATGATCAATGTAGAGTTTAATATCTTCTTTAAGATTTGCTTAGATTCATTCATACATTCATTTTAAGAAATTAAAATCCAGTAAAATAATGTAAAAAATCAAATTTCAGGCGCTGCCTTGAAAAAGAATGAAAAACCAAAAATGTCGGCAAATTCAACTGAACATTGGTGAAAAGGTTTCAACAATACAATGTTCTGTTTTATTTTAATGTACATGGATGATTTCATTTGTCAATTATTTTATCAACGCTTTAGTTTTGACGATTTTTAACCTGTCTTATTTAGATTTATGTGAGGCATTTAACTTGACGACTTGTGGGCTTGAGCTAATATTCCATAAAGACGACCTACAAAGATGCAAACAATATTCCGTTTCACGTGTCATGTTTACTTTGTAACTGTGTGCCGACAGACTGTAAACCTATTTTTAGTTGTTAGTCATCAAACATTAAATTCATTTGCGGGTTGCAATATCTAAAGACGTGACGACCTCGGATTGTTGATATGAGCGATTTTTCCTAACGTGACGACCGTGGGTGTTATTTTAGTTGCTATTTCATTTTCTCCACCCACTCGCTAGAAATCTTTGTTATTGTTTCCTCGTTATTAATAAATTTGAAAATTATATAAACAAAAAAAAGATTTAGTAAAACTTGTCAGTTGTAATATTTAAAGCTCTTTTAATTTTGTTAAAATAGGTTTTAAAAAATTGTTGCTGCAATCATCAGTTTGTATATAAGTAAATTATTATCTGTTTACATCATGATCTCGTGGAAAACTGGTGTTTTCCTTAATATAATTCTAACCATCTCAAAACCTGTTGTTTGTAACCTATGTTTTTATTGAGGGTTGGCAGAAAAAATACCTACTTTTGCTATTTTTTTTTTCTCTCTCTCTCTCTCTCTCTCTCTCTCTCTCTCTCTCTCTCTCTCCTTATTTTCTGTTAACTGTATCTCTACTGGAAATAAATTTTCATTTTCATTGTGATAGTCTTATTGAATCCGTGGGGTCGTATGTATGTATATATATGTTTCCTTGCTTGAACTAAGATGGGCATTTAAGCTGAGATGTGAGGTTTTAGATATAAATTTTAGAAGTGTTCAATAGGGGTGGTAACTCGGGTAACTAGGTAACGTGGGCATAAGCTCGCTTAGCAATTCTCGTCCTGTCGAGACTGAGTTTCACTTTTTGGCGGAGTTCTTGATTTTGGGTGAGTTCTTCACCTTCGCTGTACAGATCTCTCAAGAAGTGAGCTACTGCGGCACTTGAGTGGCTCAAATTCTCGGTGGTTGATTCGGTATGCCAAATCTGCTTGGAGCTACGGATACGAATTGATTCAAGAATTTAATTTTTAACTTTTATTCTTATATTAATAATATAATTTTGTTCTTGGTATTAAGCCGTAAAAATTTTGGGTATACACTTCATTTTTAATACTAGTTCGCTTGTTCATCTTTTCTTTGTATTTTCCATTTTTTAGGTATACTTTGTATATTGTATTTTAATTTTTGTACATTTTTTCCTCTTTTTTTTCTTCTCTCTCTCTCTCTCTCTCTCTCTCTCTCTCTCTCTCTCTCTCTCTCTCGTATATATCTGTAAAACCTTGACCTCTGGCAGACAGATCTGACGATCCTTGTCCATATTAGTGTTATATATTATAATTGTGTGTGTGTGTGTGGCGACGCTAAAATCTATCTTCTAACATAGAACGATCGATAAAATAGAGTTTATAGCGAGCGTAAAACGCTCAAAACCGAACAAAACCCGCCTGCAATGCTTCTTATCGAAAAAATTATAGAGTTCCCACAATGTAAGTATATAAAAATTTAATTATGACAGTCATAATTTCACGGACATTAATTATGTTATCATGGCGTCAGTTGATTTACATCTGACACTTGTTTTGAATACGTAAACATTTTCGGGTATTGTTTCTTGAGAAAAAGCTCTGAAACGCGAGGGAGTCTTCCTAGAAAACTACCCAATGGACGTCGTCACGAAGAATGCACCGGGTAGATTTTAATCACGCTAGTTATTTATAGCCCATTTGTTGTAACCCGTGAGACAAGGCTATCAATCAAAAGAGAATGTGGGCTAAATATGGATAGTTGACGATCGCAGTTAAGGAGCGGCCGTCTGTTAATGCTATATCGCTTGATATTTCATATGTCTAAAGAGAAACAATGAACTATAAAAATAAACCTAACTAAACCATTTATTTTTTTATTATTATGTACGCATAACCAGTTTCATTTCTTCGAAATTTCCCGAACCATTGTTTTGACATAGGTTAAGTGTACAGTAAAAGTGACACTAATTAGAAAATGTTTCACAAATTCACAAATATAAGATGTTTAATTCATCCTACTGTAAATATGGCAAAACTTGATTTTTAAAATTGATAACATCTAAGCTTTAATTAATGCCTGAATTTTAATTAATCAAATATATTTGATCAGTATATTTTTAAATTAATTTACATATAATCTTGATGTGCATATATATAATAAATCTATATTGCTACTTGTAAAATGACTTTTGGGTAATAAAGTAAGGTGACATAAAATTGTCACGGTATTGGGTGTTTTCAATAGTTATTTATCTTTGACTAGGTCAAAATAAATTATCCACTCTTTTCACACTGTTCAGACAAGTTCTCATTCATGGGTTATGTAACCTAGTACAAATATAGACGCAAGCGGCTTCGGGTTTTATCAGCTTATCTGCCAAGAAGAAAATATCCTACGGTTAAAACATCTCCAAATATGTTTATTTAAGTAAAGCGCGATTTAAAGTAAACTTTGTTGTTTACTCACCTTGGCGGAGAATAAAATACGGCGCAATAAATCTTTTTATGAGAGTTTGCCCCGTTCGACTGTCCTGATCGGATGAAAGGCCCGGGATAGTTTCGGTGCAATGCCGGAGCCGATATTTATGTTAACGAGACCAGCCGCGGAGGCCGTTAAGCCCAACATCGGACGTAATTATCGTCGGTTTTATAGGATTTGTTAGGGGATATCTTTTCTGTGAATGCAATTTAATATCCGAAGTCGGCCGAAAAAGGAAACATTAAATGAAGATTTAGGCCTTATTTAATTCACATTCTGCCCAGCGATTTTATGCTTGGAAGAACTGAGTAAAATTATTTGTTTTGCTTTTTTTCTTTTTTTTTTTATGAATTTAACAAGGGGAAGAATTCGAATTAATATAAAAGAAATTAAAAACAAGGGGTGTCTGAAGGAGCAATAAAAAAAAGTGGACATAACCCAAGGGGGAAAGAAATTAATTAGAATTTATTCCTCTCTTCATTTTCAACGAAGCTGTTCGGAAATTTAATTCATTCCAAGTTACAGAATTTTTTTTGTTAAATAAATCGTGGGCTGTAGATACATTCGCCCCCACGTGTTTCTGCGCATTATAAAGTTCCATTGGAGATTCGTTGTGAATATCCTTGAATTTTAAATATTTAGATATTTTCTGAATCCTATCAGAATATAAATACGAGATACTGAAAAAAATGCTTTTAGAAAAAAATGATGGTTGACCCAATAATCTCCAGTGATAAGCTATCGCTTCGTGAAAAGATGTTGTTGTTTTGGAATACAGATACGCCCTTTAAGTTGTCATTTTGGGCGATTACCGAAATTGCTTCGACACTTATTTATTGCCGAAATCGAAATCTGTCCAAAACCTTGAACTACATAAATTATATCAACATAAACGCATAACTATTAAATTAACTTAATTTCAATCAGCCAACGAATCATATTAAATTTACCGTTTCTACACTTGGTAAAAAAAAACAATATTGAGTGTGAATCACACCTTTCGTTTGAATGAAAATGGTAATTTCATGTGATAATGATGATGATGGATGCAAGGAAGAATCTGTTGCGCTCTCCAGGCACTGCAGCCTTCTGGCTTATTGTACCTTCCGAGTTCCCTAGTTCAATTTTTATTGGCTCATTGGCTCAATCCTTCTTCTCAGACAGGTCATTGACTGTCACTGTCACAGTTTCATTCTGGTTTTTTGTTGTAACTTTCGCTGTCCTTCGCTTTCGAGCTTCGCACTCGAAGATGATCTGGGTGACTGTTTTTTCCTCCACATTCAATAATCTGCAAATGGGATCATCGCTGAATGTGCCAAAGTTATGTAGATGTTTTCTCAATGCCTGTAAATTAATTATATATGTGTAGAGATTAGTGACCGTTAATCGATAATCATTCAGATATCGTGAGATGCGGTCTGGTGTGATGTAGGTATCAGTCTAAAATTTCTTTAACGTGCCAACGTTTCGATATTTTATTGAGATCATCTTCAGGGCTCAAAGTGTTTGTCTTCTGTGTAATTGTGCCATTCTTGCGTGTCGTGTTGAGAGTGCCCCCTAATAATTAATTATATATTTTATTTAAAACGCAAGAAATTGTTCTGAGTGGGAGACATTTTTCAAAATCTCTTATTTTCATGAGTTGCAAATTGTCAAGTTTTAATCACCCGACTTCGTTCAATCATCAAAGGGACCAGGAAAATTGAACGTATTCACAATTTTCTTTAACCATGTTATCTTTCTCATCGGAAAGGGTATTATACACATTTAAACGTCATTCAATTTCGCACATAACACCGCCCCCCAACCCTTTAGATTTAGGACAAGTCATTTACAGCTAAGAGCTAATCTTAAAGGGCAAATTAGGTTCCTTAAAGGTTGCAAGGGGAGGTCTTCTCTCCCAAGATTATTATGTAAATTCGACTTCACATGCCTATCTTATTAATTATAAAACTGAGGACTCACCATTGTCGCAACCCTCGCCTTGTTGTTTCCTTCTTCCCTTTATCTCCTTAATGTGAACGTTTTTGCTATCTCCTCGTTACGACGGAGAATTAACACCTCCTTATTACCCGTCGTGAAAGGTAGTTTGCCCACCTCATTCAAGACCATGGGGCCTTTTTTTCCTCCCTCAGCACCCCATTCTAATTGTGTTAAGGGTGAGATAAAATCGTAACAATGAGGCTCGCGTATCCACTCGACTATTTCTGGATTTCAATGGAAGAAACGCAGCTGTGGTAATTTTCCGCTGTTTGAACTTAAAATCCTCATTTACCAACGCCCACGCCCTTCTATTCTATTCTATTTATTTTTTTTAATATCAAAATGTCATAAAGTTTGACTTGTTGCCTCCATGCATACACGCTATCTCCCCTTTTTTGTCTGTTTTATCCAGTTCTCCAGTTTCTTATGTTGAACGTAAATGATTTACTTATTCAGAAATCGTGAGATGCGGTCTGGTGTGGTGTAGGTTTCAGAAAAACATTTTCTTTATCGTGACAACGTTTCGATCTTTATTGAGATCATCTTCAGACAAAAGACCAAGAATACAAACACTTCGAGCCCTGAAGATGATCTCAATAAAAGATGGAAACGTTGGCACTATAAAGACAATGTTTTTCTGAAACTTACATCACACCAGACTGCATCTCACGATATCTGAATAATTATAGATTAACGGTCACTAATCTCTACACAATTTTGTACAAAGCCTACCAATATTTAAGCTTTTTGTTTGGAAAGTAGTTATAGTAAGTGAAGTAATTTTTTTAAAAACTTCCAATAACCCGTTGGGTGTCATTGACCAGGGGTCAAACCACTTTATAATAATTCTTTTTCAAACTTTTCTAAAAGCCATGGCTCGGTTGGGATTCGAACCCAGGCCCGCTGCGTGGCAAATACGTGGAAACGAAATTATTTACAGTAGGTACAGCATTTATACATTGAAAATTTAACAGTGCTGTTGGTTTTTCATTGAATTCAAATTTTCACATACAGCTTTGGAAATATTTCTTAGAATTTTTCTTTTAAACGTATGAGCGACCGGTTTCACTTTTAACATTGCTATTTTATTGTTAGGTTAACTAATTTCGTGGTCCGCTTGACCAATTAATACATTATAATTAATTAAAGTTTTTAGTTGAGATAAAAAAAGTCAATTTCCTATCTCAACCCCACCTTTTGAGGTTTTCCTCTTTTTTGCCATTTTTAATAGGAAGTTGATGTCCGAGTGTATCGAGGTCACGATAGCTCAGATGGTAGAACAGGGGCGTTCTAGCCGAAGATCATGGGTTCGAATCCCGCGCATGCCATTGACTTTTTGAAACTCAACTACAAACCTTAATTAATTGTAACTTATTGTTAGGATTGATTCTGGATGTTGGTCATGCTGAAACGGCACAAGGGGGTTTACTATGTCCGTCTTGTTAAACTATACTAATGAGTTTCGTAATGAGCCCATCTTCAGTGAGGAACTTTCTGCCAATCTGTCTGAGTAGGGTTTATGTGTCATTGCGTCCGTTCGTTGATAAGGCGTTGATTGGCAGGTGGTGATGTCGGTTATTATTTTTGCATTATTAGTTTTTCGTGTTTTCTTGTATTGACTTCGACATCGTCTTTTTGTTTAACGCTTGCTCTTTTGGTTAAGTTATGTTTTTATCGGCGTGTGAGTTTGTTAATACAGTTATAACTTTTTCGTCTTTAAGAGTTACTGGTTGGTATATCTCTATTTTCACTAGTATTTTCGTTCTTTTTTGCGTTGTATATTATAGACATGCTTGTTTCTATAGTGATTGTAATGAATTAAGTGTGTCGCGTAATTTTATTTCCTGTTGCTGAAGGATCAGAGATGTTCTTTGAATCGATCTTTTAATTTCCTTCCAGTGTGTTCCATTTTGTTCCTACTGGCATGTGATGCTATAAAAAACGTTATTTTCGTGTCAGTCGGGTAATTGTTAGTAAATTAGCTGTCTTAATTTGTAAGTATGTCGGGTGCGAATGCAGGGCCGCTGGGTTCGAACCCGGGACGTTACCTTACACTGATGGGCGCCGTGTCAACGTCTAAACCTTTGCGGTCATCGACGCTCCTCTTAGTACTATGTATTTTGTTGTTATTTGTACATTTATTTTAAGTACTACATATTTTTTATGCATCAAGTTTTCCATCCGTAGTAAGCCGGTCATGCAGAACTAGCGATGCTCTTATTTTTGTTTATTCTTCTATTAAATTTCTTTGCTCCTTATGCTTCCAAGGACGATCATACATCTGCAGAACGTGCTCAGGCCCGTAATCTTCCTCTTATCATTACTTCTATTTCATATTCATATTTGTTTAATAAATTCTGCAGCTGTTGTAAAAGGTCCTAAGGAACTAGGCGCATTTATCTTTCTTGGTACTGTGATATTCGTTTCCTTCCAAGTAATAAATAGAACGCTACATAAAATAAACTCGGAGGAAGTGAGAGCGGATAATAGCTAACAGGAGGGAAAGAGACTCATTGTGAGATCATTGAAAAGAACAACAGCAATCGGGTTCCGAACAATATCCAGGGGGTCGAATACAACGGGGATCCGAAATCACATCATTTTATTACGACGTCGGGTCGACAATGGCAGCTCGCTTCTTTTATCCGGGCCCACTTGTCCAATCACGTTAAAACCTCCACTTTGAAAACCATCCGCAATACCGTTGAAAGTCCTGTCATGCAAAAGGCTCCTCTGAACCCCGATTCTACCCCTGTGACTTTTTCTTTAATGGAAAACATGTCCTCGTGCGAGAGTATTAATACTCAAATAGAGTGGGCTGTTTGGAAAAGTTATCCGGAACGATTTGGAAATTGGAAAAAAATAGAGAGAGAGAAGTCTTTCTGTTACAAAGGTTAGAAAAATTCAAATTTATCTCACCGGCAGAGTTCAAAGACTCCAGTTCATAATGTAAAAAAATCATATCTTATCCATGTGAATATCGTTTCTACGAAAAGATGAATAAATTTCATGGAATGACCCAAAAAACACATTTAGCTTGTAGATGTTAAAAAGTTTCTGTTAATCATTTCATTAAATTTAATCATATTGTACTGTTGTATCAAATTTATTATTATGGAAGAAATACATATATAGCACGAGACGAAAAACTAAAAAAAGTCTTCAAAAAGGTGCATTTATTTATGTGCTGTGTGCCCATTTGTAACTTTACATGTAAGAGAGGAGTTTATGGGCCTGGGATAACCTATTACAATGAAAGTTGTTTAGTGATACTAGGTCTAAAATATTTGAACGCTTTGAAGAAGAGAGTTTGTGCCAATAGATATAAAAGCTTCCACTCTGGATAAGATAATAAGATTAAAACAATATATACGATAGAAATAAATACGATTAAATTTGTTTTTTAAATACAAAAAGAGACGCTTCTATGAAAGTAGGCAAAATCAATTCGGTTTAGTATGAAGCACACTTTAAAACCTAATAAAAACAAATTTTTATAGCAAGGAAACGGTAAAAATTTGTTGGCTGGAACAGGTGGAGGTAATTTTATTTCTTGCCGTTGTACGATGAACCACTTAAATATTCATAACATTTCTAGATTTTATTATACTTGCAGGTTTCAACCGTTAGAAAGCTTAATTTCGCTAGTTCCAGCCTTTATCATTAGGGTTTTGATTATAAATGATGAAATGATCTGAAACTGCCCAAACGTTTTATTTTATGAATTCGGTTCTAATTTATTTTTGGAAGTTAGATTTATTATTAAGTGTAGATTTTACGGTTCCATAACCAGTGCCATAAAATTGTTTAAAGCGATTTTCAAATTTATCTCGAAAAAAATTGGACATTTGGAAAGTGACAGGTTAAAAAAATAATTTTCCTAATAATTTGTATTCAGTGGTTTCTAGCGGTGCAGAAAATTAATATCAACTTTTTCTTGCAAAAAAATTAACCTTTGCAAATACATGAAAAATCTACTGGCCAAAAAGTAATTATTGAAATGTACAATCGAAAGTAAGTTTACTTTGAAGTTAAGTCACTTTCGACAACCGAAATACCCTGAATACAACAAGAAAAAAACTATTTTTCTCTCATATTGTTATCCTTCAAAAGGCCCCCCATATATCAAAAAATACAAAAAAGTGATAATTTAAAGACAGCTACAACTAATTCACAAGAAATTTTACAAAGTTTTAGTACCTTATTATCTACTATTTATGGCACAAACCTGCCTTCCGTAAATAAATTAGAACCTTAGGTATAAAATCAAACTTTTCCGTCGTTTTCATTGATCCCTATTTTAGTCTCGTGTAATGACGTAAAATCTATACATCGATGAGAAAGGCTTAAAGAAGAGAAATAAAGCTCTCCAACGGTTGTAAATTTGTCGATACTCGATAAGTCTATTTATTTTTAATAAGCTCACAATTTAACAACCAAATTTTAAATTTTAACCCGGTAGATTTCTCCTCTGGGATGGCAGAGGATAGGCAAACCGGAATGACGCTAACGACCGAACTACTGAGCTGAAGGCAAGTTTCAAGGCAGGTTAAGTTGAAATCTTACAACTTACAATATTCCTTTAAATCAGGATTTTTAAGCAAGCCTTTGCAATATACGATACGATGAACAAAGGCGATTTTCGTAATTTCTCACTAATCGCAAGTTTATTATTTTAATTTATGCGAAAAAGTAATATACATTTAATTTATTTATTTTGAGATTGAGTGATCTGGGGGTTGTGAAAAAGTAATTTGTTCGTTCAATTTGTCGCCGTCTGCTTCTTTTGACGTAATAAATAAGCTGGGAAAGTCAGTCTAAAATAATCGGAACCAGCCAAATTACAATTTTACGTAGATTATGATAGTTAGGGTTGGTATGTATTCATGTACAATAAAATAATCACTTTGTGTAAGTATTTTGATTGAGTTTAAAATCTCTAGCATTGTACTAATTCATTTTTTCACGTGATTGTGTAATAATTTAAGCAATGTTTATAAATCCCAGGCCCTGAAGATGATCACAATGAAGATCGAAAGGTTGGCACGATAAAGAAAATGTTTTTCTAAACCTCCGTCACACCAGAGTGCATCTCACGATTATCATTATTAAACGGTCACTAGACAGTACATATTGTACATGCAAAACTTTGACCTATCTAGGCGTACTAGGTTGAATTATGGTGACTAGGTTGACGCTTATAAGTTCAAGTTAATGAATTTAAATAGAAAAATTGTAGTATAGTTGTTTAAACTTTGATTTCTGCTAAAAATTTCCGTTTCATCGGTGTCGAAGTTTATAACCTAGCCGGCTACCAGCGCTTATCAAACACGAGACAATTACGGCTTATAGCGTTGTGCGGACATGAAGGGATGGGTGGAGTATCCAAGGGCCATTGTGGCACTACCTGCAATCACGCGATATACAATATCCAGCGGCTTGTAATCAGCTATTATTCCGTCCTAGGAATAGTTCATACCCGATTTCGGTTCTCGTTCGACCGCTGATAACACGGGACACGTCCGCTGAATTACAAGGGTTAGAGGACGTACAAGTTCGATCGGTTATCGAGCAAAACCGCGTGGATCCCGTACCACGCTCTGCCATCGTATCGTCTCGTATTTGAGAAAGGACCAAGATGCCACCTGTTCATTCAAGGAACGAGGAAGCGTTAAAATCTCTTGAGGCTCGGGGATAAACTCCTTCCCGACTCCACCCAACTTAAAATCTTTCAGGTTTCTATTCTTATTGGCCGTTTTCGTTATATCTCGCCAATCATATTAAATGCTCGCAATATAAAACCAGGTATTTAATATGTTTAAACTTTAAATGTTCCTATGTTTTATTTTATATACGAACTAACGAGGAAAATTATAAATTCCCTGGGAAAAAATCGTATAACCTCTGGTTTTTTTACCATTTTATCAGCAATTATGACATATAGCCTTATGAATATTTATGGGATAAAATTATACATTTAAAGGGGAAAAAGTTTAAGCGTTGTGAAAACGCATAAAAAAACGAAACGTCATCGAACGTCTTCCGAAATGTCGTGACATTATGAGATTTGCAACTGAGTGAATGTCAAAGATCAGTGGTGCCTGTGTTCCCAATATGAAACACATACAATAAACAGTAATAATTTTCTCCATTAAATTACCACTTATCGGAAGTTAAATAATCACTTATATAATTTAATCAGGTTTAATAGTTGAAAAGAAAAAATATTTTATGTTTCTAAGAATTCGGAAGGATCGATTTGTAAGTACATTCTTTACCTAATTTACAGCTAGAAAAAAATTAAACCATAAAGTAATAGTAAATATAACCACTAAAATCACAAGTTTCATTTATTATTTACAGTAGGTACAGCATTTATACATTGAAAATGTAACAATGCTATTGGTTTTACATTGAATTCGTATTTTCGCTTATAGCTTTGCAAATATTTCTTAAAATTTTTCTTTTAAACGTATGAACGACCCGACCGGTTTCACTTTTAACATTGCTATTTTATTGTTAGGTTAACTAATTTCGTGGTCCGCTTGACCAAGTAATAGCATTCAATTAAATAAGGTTTTCAGATGAGATTTTAAAAAAATTCAGTAGTTGAAAAATGCCAAAAATGAGGAAAAATACAAAAGGTGGGGTTGAGATAGGAAGTTATTGTCCGAGTGTCACGAGAGCTCAAGTGATGGAGTAGCGCCGTATTTAGCCGAAGATCGTGGGTTCGAACCCCGCTCGTGACACTGACTTTTTATCTAAACTAAAAACCTTATTTAATTGAATTAAATGTATTATTTAACCATTGAAAAAATACGATTTACGAGAGTTTTAGAAAATCTTCATTCGACCTAAATGAATTTTAATAATGTAAATCGAATTTTCTGTGTTCTTAATTGTATATAATAATTGGATCGAAGAGTACATTTTTACATAAAACATATAATAATAATAGTTGTGAGATTTCTTATTGAGCACTGCGGATAATCTAAATTTTATTTTAAAAAAGATCTGGGAGAAGGTAAATTCGATAAAAAGTTCTTAAATAAATAGTTCCTTCGTCAAGTTCTTGAGGAATATGAACTTTGAAAATAATATTGTTAGTGATTTTAACGGTTAATAAATGAACACATCTACTCACAATATTTGAATTATGGCTGCCATAATAAATTTTTTAGTTTGGCTTTGACGGGAAGACGAGCTATTTCACCCATCCATTCAACATTACAAATCACTAAATATAAAAATCATAAGTTTAGGGCTGAACTTATTCAAGCGGAAAACTATTTCTTGTGTCTGTTTCGTTATGAAGGAAAGTATCGATAGTTCATCGCAAATGAGATGTTTTATTTCTTCCTTAACAATTTCCATCATTTTGGTCTAGGCATCCTCATCGTTAAGTCCGTCAGACGCGTTTGGCTTTTCGCCATTCTCAAAGATGGGTCAAGGATTAATAGTTAAGTAAGGACACATTCTCGACTTTAGTTGGCGAAATGCCGAAACGCGCCTGACTACCTCACAGCAAAGATAGGCAGATAAAATGATAAGTAAGATGATTAAACAACGTATAATAAAAGTTTCAATCCTCTTTGATTTATAAATTTTAGAGAATCTTAGGATAGTTATAGTTTAGTATATTGTCATACAACCCTAGAAGGTTAGATAAAACAAAACAAAAAAACAAGTGATATCTGCCAAAAATGTTTTAATTGTTTAAATGACACATTTTATATTGTACATTACGTATAATGGGTTTTTGAAAATGCGGCTATTGAAATTTTAACGGTACAACGTAACTAACGGGTATAACTCACGGTCCTAATACCCAAAGCTGAATTATTCATTCTGGACGGTACGGGGCGAGGATGATTATGTGCCCTTACAAGTGTCCAGCAGATTCACTGCCTATTGGCCGGCATTACCATATGAAAAGGGCCAAAATCCCTCTTACCTCCTACTTACCGGCCTCATACGGGCGCATAACTTTTTATCCCTTCCTCCTTTTGTTCCAAGCATATCTGACCCCGTAACGTCACAAATGAGGATTAACATCCCATTGTTCACCGGTGGGGAGCATAGATCTTAATTACGCTGGAGTCGGTATCAATTCTTCGCCCCCTGATTCGGGTTTTGGAGATGAGTTGAATTCCCGGGAAAAGGGTTTAATCAACGCAATCCGTTTTAATTGTTTTCAGGGGTCGAAACTTTCCTGAGAAGTGATTTTGGGCAAAAGGCAAATTTTCATTTATTCCTCTTAAGCATTTGAACTTAGAAATGCAGAAGTAATAATTGATAAGTCAAACCATCCGGAAAATCAATTACCTCTATTCATAGAAAGTTAACTTAGAATAAAAGACTTTAATATCCCATCTATTTTGATGTAAAGCTTTGATCCAAGAAATATTTTATTATAATCCTTATTATTTATATAATTTATATCCTATCCTAGAACTCTCAACTCTGCTCGATTTAAACCAAATTTGAGATAGGAAAAAATAGTGATTTCATAAATTCTCATCCTTTGGTTCGTTTTATCCGTATACAAAAAAACCTCCTTACAACGGGTTTTCAGTCTCTCTTCCTTCGTAAATGAGAAAGTACTATTTGGTGCGATGATTTGACAAAACTGAGGTTTTCTCAGGCGGCGTGGAAGCTCGTTAAAGCGATCACTCGTCCGTTTGAAACTTGTCCCTACGTCCTCATCACCTTTCCTACTCGTTAAATCGCCGTTTTACACGAACTGAACTAATTAATAGTGTTCAGCAGATTTTTTTTTAAATTTTGTCGAGGTTGCACAGGAATGGCGTACATTTGTGCTGAGTTTTAAATTATTTTTATTAACTGGCTTTAGTGGTTTGGTTTAAAGTTGTAGATACAATGATATGTAAGATGAGACCGCAGGTTCATGGTTATTTTTATGTAGTGTAAAGCCTCGCGTCTACTGAGAGGATGTCTCTCTCTCTCTCTCTCTCTCTCTCTCTCTCTCTCTCTCTCTCTCT
>CM077102.1:27264234-27314298 GCA_039619505.1 Cimex hemipterus
ATTATTATTATTATTATTATTATTATTGCGATAAATCATGTCACTAGTCAGGTGTCTAGTAATACAAATAATAAATATTCTTTAGTGTGTAAATAATGACAACCCTATATAATAAAAAATAAAATAAAAATAATAATAAAGTGGAAATTCGGGAAGAGGAAGTGCTAAGGCCTTCTATATGTTTTCTGTGTTCTGTGTGTGCCTTCGTTTTCTGGTCGATCAAAAGAATTGTTATTATCATTGTTCAATGTGCAGCCGTTTGAGCGTCTCGATAATGACACTGATTTTATATGAAGACTTAAGTTAATATCTTAAAATACTAGACTCACATTTATACCTCAGGTTGACGATGACAGAATGCAATGTTCAGTTTATTTATTTTTATTACTTGTACAAGGCCGGCATGGAGTTTTCATACGGTCGGATGAGTTGCAAAGTTTAATTATATTTTTACGTAGTCAAACAAGGTTCAATAAGTTTTCCAGGTATTATCCATTATAAATTGAAAAAATCATAAAATTATTCCAGATTTTTGGTGTTAGGTACACATTTTATGTTGTTTTTTTACCGCAGAATCGCCCCGAAGAATCAAGTTCTGTAGGAGAGTAAATCGACCAGACTTTTATGTTTTTATCGGATTTCGTGTTTATGTTAATTTGTTATCACAAAATTTAAAAACATAACACACAAAACTTGGAATAAGTTTGGTTTTTTTCCAAATTATTGAATCTTTTTGATTACGAACTTTAAACTTTGTAACCCATCCGACCGTTTAAATAGTAACTCCAGGCTAAAAATAAAAACAAATAAACTGTATCGTATGATCGACTAGCCTTTATTCAATAATAGTCAAGTGGATTTTTGTCTATTATGACCACTACACTAATCCAGGGGACTATTATTAAATAAAAGATCAATTCGTACAATTTAGCTTATAGAACCCCAAAGGATAGAAAATGTTTTTCACGGTTTCTCTGTTTTGCTAGGGTTTAGTTTTAAAGTATCGTCCAGACACGAAAATGTTGATATTGTCTGTCGAATTCCCACCCGATGAAATATTCGTTGGTGGTAATTGGCTGTGAAAAGTGTCATCCGGTATCGGAAAGGAAATAACATAACCGGCCCAGGAAATATTATAGAAATTACGCCGGCAATTCGCCGATCGTGATGTTTGCCCGGCCCGTGAGGGATCGGAAACAATGTTAAATTGCTCATGTTACAATCGCGCGGAGTCTAGTCGTCGCTGACACTCGTCAAACGATTGTACACCCTTGCCGAAGAATAGGAATTAATTCAAGACGTCCATGGCGACAATGGCAAGATAATTAGTGTCTCGTTAGTACACCCCCACCCGAAGTCAATGTGTCTCGTTAGTTTCTCCGGGAGCAATTTAGTTAAAGAGTCGGATGTTAACGAGTCAGGTAAAAGGATTCGGAACTCTTCAATTGACAATGGTGCAAATTGTAGATTCTGTTATAAACCACGCCCGAAAGGCCCCGTGTTAATCGTCGTGATGGTGAAATAAAGGATTGCGCAAGGTGCACACGTGCAGAGAATGGAGGGATTTTTGTAAGGACGCATTGAGCTCCACATCCATCGAGATGTCATGATAAGAGCCCTTATTGAAAGGTCGGCTAGTTGTCTTCACGTGAATAGTTAATCCAGAGATCTAGAGGGAGTCTGAGATGGGCTTTTGTGTGCCGAGGAACCACATGGATCCTAATAAAGCTCTTTTATCAGGGCTATCGTTTTCATGCCGGACCCTCAAAACCATATTTGCTATTCAGTACACGACGGCGTCCCGTTCCAAACGACGCACTCCAAACTCTACTTGCCCCCAAATCTCATGCTCTCGTTTTCAACATCTCCTTTATCTGGGAGTATATTTCTTTTTGAAAGGGTATGCTGTTATACCCGAACCCTGACGGTTATGACTTGCTTTCCTCTGCATTATTTTCCCCAATTTAATTATACCTTAGAATTCTTTTATATACTTGGAAACAACTCTTAGCCGAAATGTAATAATAATGTATTTTTCTCTTATACCCTGCGCTAAACAAAACACGTTAATTCAAATTACCCAGAATGGATCATACACCATTTAAAAAAGTATAAATAAATACAATAAAACTTTGACTACTACTAAAGAAAATAATATATAAAGAGAAAAGGAACAAGTTATATATTTATTTTGTTAGCTATTATGTTATTATTATTAAATAAAATTTAATGACCTCTTTCTGTACTAGTAGGCCCTATCCAAGATATTATTTATTTCATTCCAAAATGTGAATGTTCTAAATAAAACAAAATGTATTATGTTCTAACACAAGAGCTGGAAAGTCGTAAAAATTAATGTTTTTGAAATTTCAATAATGGCAATCTCTTTTATCGAGCTTTTGCGGCAAAATCGACTTTTCTTTTTGTTATTGTTCACTTGTTCTATTTTGAATTTTATCGTGCGATTGAGTACAGAAAACAGTCACCCTGGGGTACGAGTGCACAAAAAGAAATCCTTAACAAAAACTGTTGTGTAAATACAACTCTACGTGGTAATCTCAATTTTCCATGGGAGTAACGTCCTGCTCTCTCTTCTCACAAATAAAAGCTGACATTTACTGCTAGTATTTCGTCCTTAGAGCCTTTTGTATGCAAATACGCGATAAAAATAATAATCGTGTAAAAAATTCAACCCAGGGCCGCCGGCAAGAGGGGTCGGAGGGTTGGGAAAGATGACGAGCGAATTATGATTCGACACGTAGCCTCTCCCTGTTCTAGGGCCCTACTGCTGCCTTCGCAATAATACCACTGAAATTCTCAGACTGGGACAGATTCTGCGGGATAATTTCTGAAAGTTATAAGGCTCCTAAATTATATCTTCTAAATCAATTTAGTGCACCAAATAAACAGCATGGTTATCAGCATTCAGTATTACAATGGATTGACCTAATTATTGCTTTATGGATTTTGTAATTTGTGTAGTAAATTTTAAAATAGGTTACATTGGCAAAAATTCTAATAAGAAAGCCAATTAAAGCATTATCGTGTAAAAATTACATCAAAATGCATCCAAAATGTTCAGAACCTTGGACGACAACACCTGAAGATATCTTGGGTAAAAGACCACAGAGGAATTTTGGGTAACGAAAAAGCAGACAGACTGGCCAGAGGAGGATCTGCAAATCCATACATAGGCCCCGAACTTATATTTGAGTTAACCAAAACAAATATAGAATCCTTCATCGCAGAACGGATCCAAACAAAACACAAACAGAAGTGGATAAACTCTAGGGGTGCTAGACATAATAACCATGATGAAACAACCCTCAACAAAACTGGCAAAATCACTCCTCCAACTGGAGACGGCTAAACTCAGAGGGGTAGGTACTACTAACCGGTAACTGGCATCTGAGAAAACATCTACACAATATGATGGTGATCCCATCTGCAGATTATGTAGTGAGGAGGAAACAGCCACCCATATCGCCTTTGAATGCGAAGCAACCGCTCATTGGAGATTTAACCTAACGTAAGACTTTAACCAAGCAGCGACAGTCAATGAGCTGATATTTCAAAAGAGAAAGATTGAATCTTTTACACTGAACTATGGAACCAGAAGGTACAATAACAGTGGGTTGCACCAACCCCGCTGACCGAGTACCCTTATCACCATACCATACCGATATACACATGTGTAAATTGAAAAATAAGCACAAAGCTTTAAAAAGCTGGACAAGAGTAAAATTATAGTTTGGGCATTTCGGTCTGACAATCATCACTGGTTTGGTTTCTCTGTTGTGGTCCTCCTCATCATAATGCCATCATAAGGCTGGCCAGAGGAGGATCTGCCCCAGCGGTGCTAGACACAGTAAACGTATGCTAAAAGAAACCAACACCAACACTGGAAAACTTGGCTGCGGTTGGAGATGTCCAGAGTCAGAGGAATAGAAATCTTAACGGTCATTGGCATTTGAAAAAACATCTACATAACATGGGCAACATTCCATGTGCAGATTATCCAATGAAGAGGAAGAAACAGCACGCCTTAATGGAGACAACCTAGAGAAAAACCTACGGAATGAAATTATAGCAGCAATCAATGATTTAATGATGTTTCGAAGAAGAAATTGACTCGATTGCACTGAACTAGGGAGGTAGGAAGGCTGCAGTGCATTGGGTAGCACAAACTACTATGGTAGTAGTATCCTCCTCATCATCATCACATGACATGCAGCGAATTCTTAGCGGAAAGACTAATTTCTTCGTGATGTCTTTTTAATAAAACCTTTTTTTTAATTGCACATGCCCTAGGCCAGCCCAATAGCTTAATTGAGTTGACTTTTATCTCTCTTATTATGGTTATTTGAGCTAGTGAAAGTCCATATCGCCCGTTATCCATCTTTTTCTCTTCTCTTAATTACAGCATTATATCACAATTATTGGACGGAACGGAGGGGGTTTTCCGAGAGGATGATGAAGTGGCTAACAAGGAGAACAAAATGCCGTAGGATCGACTAGTCACGTTCTCGTCTCGGGATAAAAACAAAAAATAAGCCAGGGCGTCAGACGCGGATAAATGGGAAAGAGTCCTTTGCTAGGGCTAGGGAGGAATTAGTAGAAAGGATCGAGGGGAGCGTGTAAAGAGATTGATAAGGCTAACGGTAGACAAATAGTTGTAATAAACGATGTACCCAGGGGACTTAGACAGGACGAGATAAGGGCGGACGACCAATAAAAAGTGGATTTACCCGAGTTACCCTGCGATACAGCCGAACCTTTACTAATTCCATACATATCTGACATTCGCACGGTTGCGTTTTACGGCCGTCATAAAAGCCCTCCATTGTAAAATGAATAAAGCCCTTAAGCAAAGGGCCGATCTGACACAAAAAAACATTATGAGACTTTTATAATCCTTCTAAAATTAAAAAAAAAAATTCTGACAAAATTGAACACCAGGGCAAGCAATAATAACGAACGTGAGAGCTTTGTATAGCTTTCCGAGAGCCGAACTTTACTTAAACGTTCTCTCGAATTAAGAGTTAGATTATAAAAGCGTTTTATCGATTAGGTATTCAAAACTTACACTTGTTATAAATTGTTGAGGAAAGAATGTGTACTCTGATAGTACCTTCTTTGCCCAAACTGTACTTTTCCTTCTAAGTACTTTCTTTAGTTCTAGAATTAGCGATAGGCCTGTTTTGAAGGGGAGAGAAGGATTTTTGGTGTAGGGGCAAGTTTTGAAGAAAGTAAAGGTCCTTTCAATGGACTTGCCTTCGGTATTAGACATCTGTGTGGATCTCACGGCAAACCACTTCAGATGTTGCGAGGGAGATGAAATTAAGTACCCTCTTCCCAAAACTTTTACCTCGCTTTTAGCAACTCGGTCTTCCCCTCTCGCCGGATTTATTAAAGTCAAATTAAAAACCCCGGTCGATTCCAAATTCGATCCCGGTTTGGTCCCTTAGATAAATCAACCTGCGAGATAAATCAGTAAAGCCCGAGCGAAGGCAACTACGAGTTACCGTTAAATCCGATAGGTTGTACATGTAAACAATAGCCGAAGGCCAACATAAATTTGCCAGGCATGGATTATTGAAGAAATATTTCAAAACGCCCTGAGCTTTCTATTTACACAGAGTCCCCCTTAAGACAAAAGCGATCTTTTCAATACATTTTATTATTTTTATAGTCCAACCATCGTTCAGTTGATGCAGGTCATGCCAGGCCTGAGACTATTTCCGTTGATTTCGTCCTTGGGAACAACTCCAAAAACTGCAGTACATCCGACACCGCGGAGCCCCCTTTTCTCTGCGGTAAATCACACTACCCGATATTTATATTCGCCGTTCTAAACAAACTTTTTTTATACAATAGCTAAAATCGATTTGCGGGAATCGCAAGAGAATGAAACCGAATTGAATAATCTGTCAGACAAATTTGTCCGAATCGAAGGCGATCTTTATTACGGCCGTGACGTCGTTGATATTCCAGGACGAAGATCGCCGAATTGGATTCAGGTTATAAGGAGGGCATTACATAAATTCCTGGGGTCTTTTGTTTTACGGCTCGCTATAACAACAGGGGCGAAATTTAATCCCGACGGTTTTATGTCTCCACTCGAGCGGTTCGCCTTTTATTTATTCCCACCACATACGCAATTTGCATTAAAGTATAGTAGTTAAGGGTACTATAATAAATGGAAGTTTATCTCCCTGTTTATAAATTTCGACATGATCTCGTAGAAGAAAGGAAAATTAAATTAAAAATTCGATCATTTTCTATATATAAAACAGAATACTATATTATTACACACATGAGGCAGATACCGCTCTACCTGGTTGTTCAATCATTTAACTTTGTTGATAAAAAATTAAAAACCTCTATAAACGCAGTATTTAATTAAATTCTGTTAAATTTGTAATAGCTAATAAAACCAAACGCAATTATGGTTTGTACAGGCCAGGTATATATATTTATATATATATAATAGATAAGCAGTCAGATATTACATGGCTAAATTAATCATATTTTATATTCAGTCATAAAATTTAAAAAGAGCTGAAGTACTTTTTATTATTATTATTTTTTTTAAATTAATTAATTTTTTTTACTAAGTGGATTGACAACGTCATGGTCATATCAGTCCGTAACTGTGGAGCTTTTAATTAAAAAAAAAGTCAATTATAAGTGTGTAGGGTTTTGATCTCAGTAGCCCTGAACTTTCCCTGTGGTGAATCAACGCGTGTCAACGACTTAACTCTTGCGACCCCGTTGAATATCCTTCAGTGAGAGAGTAAAATCGTATTATTATTTGTTTATTACATTAGCCAGACGGAATAAATGACGGGATCCCTTCTTGATGCCTGCAGATTGAAGCACCTGTCATTTCAGAATATCTTGTTCGCAATCTTCATTGATGGGTCAGGGTTGTTTGCAGGTGTCAACAAGCCCAGAGGACCAGAAAAGGACCAAACAGATCAAAACTATATTTGTTCTTTATTATTATCAGTTGTTGATTTTAGTATTAACTTTTATTATTATTTATTATAACAATTAATTAAGGTTTTTAGTTGAGATGAAAAAAATGTTAATGGCACGAATTGGAACACACTTCGGCTAGACACGCCGCTGCTCTACCAATTGAGCTATCCACTCGGACATCAACTTCCTATCTCACCCTCGCCTTATGAGTTTTCCCTGCTTTTTGTCATTTTTCATCTCAACTAAAAATATTAATTGTTAAGTATTATTTGGTCAAGCGGACCACTAAATTAGTGAATTTAGAAAGTTTTTGTTATTATTATATTTTTAAGAAAGTAATAAGATGAAATTGTGCAACAATTCGATTCTCGACGCGTTTGGACTGGTTAAGCCGGGAACACACTTACCCGATGCAACGCTACCCAATGCTACCCGACTCCCTGCCGCGTTTTGGTAGCGTACGCGGATGAATGCGACGTCTACCGCACGCCACGTAAGTCACACAGCGTGTATCATAATAATCACTATCGCAACCGCAACGGCTCTTTTGTTCTCAAAACAAACTAAGCAAAACGTTGTATATTGTTCGTTGAACTTAATTGTTTTAAATAAAGTTTTTCCCAGTTTGATAAATGTTCTTACTAATCATCATAAATGAATAATTTTCATAAAAACTCGTGAATTTTTGATCTCGTTTAATTTGGTTTACATTAAAATATCAGTGTCTTGTTCTAACGCTACTAGCAAAAACTGAATAATTTTATGAGCAAACCATGAAATAAATTGTTAGTTCAATTTTATGAACTAAACCGGGTAATAAAACCGGCAATAAAAAATGGTATTCCGGTATTTTATCAATTTTCTACCAAACCATTAAAATTAATTTTTTTTAGAATAAAAACTAATGAATTTTTAATCTCGGTTAATTTGGTTTATATACAATAAGTATGTATTAATTAGTATAACTGCAATAAAAATATGAGTGACCGGTTCTTTTGTCTTCGACTATACTCGATGTTACCCGACGAAAATCTGGACAGTGGGGATCGCGTAGCGTAGTGTAGGGTAGCGTGGCATAGCATTGGGCAGATCTGCACATGGGTAATACAGTCTTATGGAAAATTGGATTTGCATCGGGTAGCGTAGCATACCGTTAGTGTGTTTCCCGCTGTAAGCCTTTTTGTATGGTAGGAATTACTTTTTTTACCTTTTACTAGTTGTTCGAGTAAACGAACTACTATATCTTTTATACCATGTCATTGTAAACGAAAGCGTGATCATGCTGGTGGTTGAATTGATGAAATATCGACTAGGACGATTCACCAAATGATTTTAATTTAAAACAGAATAGCAAAAACGGGCAGAAATGATCTTAATCTTTAAAAAACGTGTTCTTGTTTTTCTGTGTTTCTCGATGAAATGTATGATTCGGATGACGGATAGTTGCTTCGCCGTATTTTAGCCTGCTTTTTCTTGCCATTTGCGACAAGAATATAAGAGTATACGAAATCGTACGGAAGTCAACAGACCTCTGACAGTGCTAGCATTGCCACAAAAATTTTCGCACCTTTAAAACACTTAACACGAACACCAACCACTAAAGATTGGGAGGATAGCTTGTTAAGTTAGTGTTTGAGTTATCATATTATAAACAGAATAGATCGAAAAAATGTTCATCATTTTATTGACGTTTTGTCTTTTATTTTGTTTCAGATGGAAGACGAAGGGCACCATGGAAACGACGAGACCCGCAGTTTTATTCTCTCCACTCTGGCAGGTCTCCAAATGTCAAAAGTGATCTGCATTCTTTGCAGGGCCCCGATGCTAGTCTTTGACCGATATCCACTAGTAGACGGCACGTTCTTCCTCAGCCCGAGGCAGTACACGAAGAGCTGCGTTGAGGTATTATTTTAAAAGCATGATGATTTACCGATAAAACGGGCAACAGCCCTTCCATCCGAAACGGCCAATTCTCCTTAGAACGGCTTAGAAGACGACTGTCAGAGTTCAACAAATATTAAATATATACTGGGGTATGCAAACTGGATAGGTTGAGCCAGTCATGTTTAGAGAAAATACAAGATTAATTATGAATGTACATACAAAGCCCACAGCAATTTACTAAATATGCTAAAACATCACAACACGATTTTTTTGCGGCTCGAAGAAATTAAATTAATATCTCGGCCCTGATGATAATACTATTCCCCTTTTCTCTTTCAAATGCTACTCAAAAGGACCCTCATAATAATAAATGCTTGTGCCTATCAACTTTTAATTACGGTCCTGTAAATTGTTTCTTCGATCTCTTCGCTTTCTGATAATATTGCATGAAATAGAATGAAATTTCTCTAAATAATCACGGTATAACTACCTTGAAAAATGGTGTATATTTGATTGATGTTTTTTAACCTCCTAAACATCTCACAAATCAACGATAATCATCACAAATCAATCTATGCGGAAGCAATTTTGAACAACAAATATTCTCCTAATTATATATCAATTAGCAATTTTTCTTCGGATGAATGATATATTTCATTTGTATAACTTTATTTACGTACTAGTTTTCGGGTGTTTATTATTTGCCCAGGGATACCAGATCGCTAGATAGTCGTTACTTCTTTTTTTTTAATAACGTTTCATCTTCATTGTCCACAAACTTTGAATTTTTAATTTTTTGCCTCTCTCTCTCTCGCTCTCTCTCTCTCTCTCTCTTCTTTTTTTTATGTTCTATCTTCCTATATTCAGGGTTACCAGGTCGTTGATCAACTTCTCTTTATTTCTATAACATTTTCAACCCCATTTGGCTTTTAATTCACGCTCTCTCTTTCATTATATTCTATTTTGCCATTGAGGTATGCCAGGCCATTGGGAAACATCTCTTTATCGTATAACGTTTCATCTCTCTCTTTTATGGTTAAGTTGAAACAGGTCGTTCACAACCTAAATATGCGATATTTTTACATACAACCGTATTCATTCACTCATTCTTTTAGTTTAAATAAATAACTATCGTAGTATTGACAGAGTGGAAAATGACCATCATAAGAACACAGACTTTCCATCTAGATTTGAGTTAATTTAATTTTTCTTCCATGTTTATTGCTTTTACACGATATTGTAATAAAATGATATAATTGCGATGTTAATGGTTTACGTTTATACGGGACATTATTTTATGATTTTGTTAATTACTATTTTATACAATTTTCTGCTCTATTGTAAAGGATCTTGTGTATTATAAACAACAGAAAATGTGTATTTTTCTAGGATAGACATTAATTGAGTTGATCAAAAATAAATACCTGCAATGCAGATACTTGTTTTATTGGCCCGTATGTTGGTTGTTTAAGTAATTTTTCATTGAGCGGAACAGATCGTAATCAGAAAGTGCAATTTCCGGTTGATGCGGAGGGTGGGACACCGATTTCAAATGCAACCATTTTTGCAGTCTCGCCAACGAGTTGATAACATATTTTATCACATTCGTAAAGTAAGTCTACATGCTTTCATCTTTTGTCTAGTTGTGGGATAATTGTTATTGTAGTTGGTGTAATAGGCAATTTTATTCATAGAAGAGGTGCGCCAATAGCCTTATTTTATTTTAACTATACTTCAGCTATATGAGCCCCCCTGGAGTCAAATGAAGATGTTATGTATTAAATGTAATAAGTGTTAGTTTAGCCTTAATTAAGTCAAGTGGCTTATATTTCAGAATTATAAAAACTTGATCTCTTACCTCTGATAAACCTTCCCTAAATTATATGTCTCATTTTAACTGTTCACACTTTGGCTTTGTTTTCCCCTAGTTCGATACTTCGATCACTCGATTTGATATCAAGAACCTGAAGGTTATTTTAATTTTAGGTTGATTTCTTTAAAAAATATAGCGTTCTCAAGCTGTGGTTCGGAAACTATCTCATTCGCTAACATTCAATCATAGCCTAGCCTATTCGCATGTTTCAGAGTACTCGACACTTCTTCTGAAGAACCGCCCTCGTTCACGCTAATAAATACATCCATACGTTATGTACAATTAAAATTACAATTAATCTAACATATTATCCTAAGTGGTGGGTTTATGGGGTACTTGATATTCACCCAAGACCCACTCATGTATACACTACTATCGCACTAATAAATACATTCACTCAAGCAGTAACCAAACATTCTGTTTTACAAATAAAAAAATGCGGAGCCACTGGCGCATTTAATATTAGAACAGTGCCTCCGCCCATTCACTCTAAAAGATATTATATTCTAATGCTAACCTAAATCGGTGGGTCTGTGTAGTACTCGATATTCGTGCACAATCCACCCATATGCACTTTTGCGCCAATAAAGACATACATTCTACTCAAAACACACAAAAAGATACCTATCCTAGTTTGGTGGGTCCGAGGTGTACTCGATATTCCGGCCATTACCCCACCCATTCACTAATGCTCGCCAATAAATACACTCACTTCAAGAAGGGAAAACGAAACCACGTGTGGAGAAGCATTAAAGGCGACCGTATGCATTTATTTCAGATATTTGATTACTTTGTTTCTGTTGTCATTGCTGTGTTGTAAAACCTCTTTCAAACTCGAGTAAAGGCCACACTTTGTTCTGTGCGATCCAAATCTTTTGCGAAATGTGTGAAGTGGTTAAAAATAGTTGCCTTTCTCAAATATGTAACATATAATTCACCAACAGTGCCATGATGATGGGACTATATGCCGCGAAAGCTCGGCGAATTGTTTGCATAAGTTTGTAACTTTATTCAAGATCATAAAATAGATGCTATTTAATTAATTATTTTGTTGCGTTACATCAATTTTAGTTTTTAGTAACAATGTCAGATTTACACAAAGAGAGTGCGATGGTCAAGCTATATTTATTAATAATATACACAATTTTAAGCGCTTTTGCTTTTTACCGTGATATCTCTATTATAAAGAGACATCTAAAGTCATCTTCGAATATTTGTAACAAAAAATTAAGAAACACCTACGGTTTTATTTTATTATAAAAAAGAAATTAATTTGATCTACCTTGATTTGAGAAAAAATACTGATTGAAAATGGGATTTTTTCAAACTATGATAACATTTAAAATACTGCTTGAATTTGAGCCAAACTGAGCTTAACTACAGGAATAATCCAGGTTAAAATCGGTATCAAAAATGTGAAAATCCAAAATAATGTGAGGCGCAGTTAGAAAGGGGTGAAGTTGAACAAATTTAGCTTGGCTGTTGTGCGGAAGAAAACGCAAAAATGGCAAAAATTATGGTGGATTTTTTTTTACTTCCGTTGCCTACAAATGTGCGACCCCCAGCCGATTTGGCTGAAAAACATTCTCAACCGTCCTTCCTTATAGGAATCTTTACCACACTGCCAAATTTTATTGCAAAGCGCTCACAGGGGGTAAAACGTTCGAGGGGTAAAAATGCAGAAAAAAAGGTTAAAATTGTTAAAACTTAAAACGTGAAGTGGAAGAAATGTGAGGTGCCGACAATAGCCCAGGCAGCTAGCCGGCCTGTAAAAAAAAGCAAAAAAAACTGGAACATTATGTGATTTTTGACTAGATTCGTCGATCGTAGTTATGGTGTTTTATGTTTCATCTAATCAACTTTACTTCCAAAAGAACCAGTTTTATTAACATAAAAAAACCATAACTACGATTGAAGAATCTAGTCAAAAAGCACATAATGGTCCAAATGTTTTGAGGAATGGTTAAAAATAGTTGTCTTTCTCAAATGTGTAACATATATTTCAGCACCAGTGCCCTGATGATGCGACTATATGTCGCGAAAGCTCGGAAAATTGTTTACATTTGTCACTTCATTCAAGACCATAAACCACAATCCTCTTCAACATCCTCTCCAAACATTCATGAATTAAACAGCTTAAATAAAATTTCCAATTAGGTAGTTGACTAGGAAACCATTATTTTATTTTCATTATTTTTAGTGGTTTAGGGGAAAATGGCTTGAATATAATTTAATTTAATGCCAACGGTTAATAAGAAACATATATAATTATTTTATCCTATTGCAATATATTTATGATATTACATTTTGTATAAAATTGTATAATAATATTTATCCATGGTTTTCAAATTATTCTATAATTTTTACAATAAATTTTTACCACCGCTGGATTGATTCCGCAAAAGAAGGAAATCTGCCTTCCTGCCGTGAGGGATTTTCATTCGTTTATGCTCTGCGCTAAAAAATTGCATTGCAGACTATGATTATTTTTTTTTCGAGATTAGACAATTCATTCTGGTGCTTTTCTGATTCCTACATCTGATCTTATTCGATCTCTCGAATGGGATAATCTCTAAGTTGGTAATTAATTTTTTTATATTCGTTAACGTTGGTGACTAAAAATATTTAAATTGCAGACTATGACGGATAAACATTTTGAAAATATATCAAAAAAATTTTATATTGAAATATATCAATTTATTTTGTTCAGTTTTCCCTGTCAAAGAGGAGAAAGTATTGCGTTGGAGAGAAAAACGATGGGTAGAGTCTTCTCTCGATTGGCACGTTTTTAGGTCTTCTGTTCCTTAAAAATCGAAATTTTTACTACCCCCCCCCCTCCCGAAGGCCAACCTGGATCCTCTTTTGACTGTTCTTTTTCGAATTTATATAGAAAATACGTTGGACCTGCGATGTCATATTTACTGAATATGAGTATATTTAAAAACATTAAATTGTACGTCTTTTTTTTTCACGGTCGTTATATGTGTATTGAATTTTTTTGAAGGCATATGTAGCTGTCATGTATAGGCCTTCGGTTTTTTAACGTTGCTAACGACAGCATTTCCCCTTATATCTCAAATAAGGTTGAGTTTCAATAAGAGCAGATGGCCTCGAGCACCTCATTTCTTCCGTACCAGTCCTTATTTAAAAATCCAACCCCTGTCGTACGAGCACAACAGAACTTCCTCGAACTCTTTTGTCTCGTGAAGCGAGCCAGTAACGAGGAAGGCTTGTTATTCGAGATGTGAATCGTGAGGTTTCGCCACCCTCGCATCCTCCTCAGATCATTTCCCCCCGAGTATCCGCCCCTTAATGACGATTTGGCGCATGCTGATTTATTCTACTCCTATTGCTCTCTACCGAATCGTTATTTCCTAACGGAACCTGAACATGCTGAGTAATAACTTGTTTCCGTAAACTAAACCGACCAAAATCACATTATACCATGTAAATCATAACTTTTAACTTTTTGGACAGGGGTTGAGATCAGTTTCTCCGGAAAATAAATATATTGTTTCCTCTTGTTCGAGATTTCGACCACTTTGCGATATCAGCCCAGACCCTAATCTACCCAAGAAATTATTTCATCGAAGGTCCATGAAAATTTTCACAATCACAATTCAAATGAGAATTCGGTATTTTTCAAATATATAGGTCCAATCTCTTCAGTAAATAAGAGATTATAGACATGGAAAACCGATAAATTACCATTTTATTTATACTAGACATCCATTCAATGCTTGTTTATTATACTCCTGATACGATTAAAGAACGTTAATGTTTTTAAAATAAAACTTCAAATTTTTGCGCATTTTTTGTATAAATAAATCTTCAAATTAAAATAATCCGATCGCAGGAACAACTAAATAATTGGGACAGCTCAACGATGTCTGGTTGGATTTATGCTCAGACCTGACAATTTCACAGCCCATACGACTCACAAATTAAAGACAAAAAGTTTTCAATTCGATTCTAAGATGATACGTCATATATTACTTATTCGGAAATCATGAGATGACGTTGGGTGTGACGTAGGTTTCGGAAAAACATTTTCTTTATCGTGCCAACGTTCAATCTTTATTGAGAACATCTTCAGGGCGTGAGATTTACAAACATTGTTTAAATTTAACAAATACATGCGAGCGGGGGCCTCCAATTTTGTAGGGAAATCGGATATAGTTAGTCGCTCTGGAAATTGTACTCGAAATGAGATTGTAAATTTTATTGAACTTAGACAACACAACTCTAACAAAAAATTTATTCCGAAATTAACGTCTTTCTTTAACAATTTATTCTGAGCCAAGTCCTTCCCGCCTCCTGCTTGTCAGGTCACTTCCGACATGTATTACTCAAAAGCTTAACGAAGAGACCGTTTTTTACAAATTGGTCACGCTCCTGATTTGCTTAAATACAAAATGACACAATATTTCTTTAAATTTTTTTATAATTTTAAAAACGATGCTAATTCAATTGGCGATTTCGAAATGTGTTTTAAGAGTGATTTTTGAAATCTGTATTAATATTGTCTTGTTGAATAGTAAAGTTAAGTTTTAAATTTGAAAGAATAGTTTTTTAAGAAAATTCCGTTTCAGGTGAAAGCGGAGGGACGTACTCAATTCCTTAGCTGCGTCTGTATGGGCTGTCTTGAAGCGTGGGCCCCCGGACGGAGGCTTAGGTGCAGATTCTGTTCTTCAGCCTGGGATGGTTCATCCTTGGTCCTCGGAACCATGTACTCCTACGATATTTTCGCCGCCATGCCCTGCTGCACGGAGAGACTCAAGGTGGGTAATCTCTTTATCCAGACGCGAAATAAACGACACCCTTTATACAATCACCGAAAAAAGGGGCGCTTTGACCAATCTTCTTTAAAAGTCGTGGAAAAAAGTAGATTACGCAATTAGTGAAAAATTAGAGGAAGATCAGAGAAAGATCGTGAAGGGGAAATAAGTAATAAAAACGGGCCCTTGCGTTTGAAGTCTTTCGGCAGACGTCATCATACGCGTCACCTAATCATTGACGGGGCCCCTTCCTAAAGTACACAAATTACATTTTATTGAAAACCCCGACAAAGGAAGAAATGATTAAATTGAATTTCTCGTCCTTTACCTGACCGTTCCGGACATCTCTGTGAGGTCTGTGAATGTTTCGCTTTATAAAAGTCGCCTTTTAATTTCGTTAGAGAAACCTTCCTCTCCTTTTTTTATTACTTTTGGGGTTCAATAAGACCTGCATCCCTTTGTGGCAGTCCTGGGATTTGGAAACTTTGAACTCGTTTTCTCTGTTACAGTGCAACAGTTGCGCCAAACCGTTGTTGATGCCCCACCAAAGACTCAACTTTTTCTCTGACTATTCCCACCGCCTGACATGTCCTCACTGCGGTGTCCAAGACTGGCACTTCGTCAAGCCCCTCGGCTACTGCTACAACCGCGAGTGGCCATAGCATGAGGCAGTGCCCGCCGAAGACCGGGCGAGAGCCGTGCAACGGCTCCTTCACGCCACATGGGCCAGTGACATCCACAACACACTTCTGAGCCTGACGCTCGCTTGAAAAGGTACGTCAAACTGACGGCCCTCGTTCAACAAACTGCTAATTGATAATAATTTGATATCCTCGGGTTTGCGAGGGAAAAATTGCTCTGCTTCCAATGAAATGCAGTGCTCAATTTCATTTTGTATGTTATTACTTTGAATTGTTGTGCGTTAAAGAACGGTGTTATTTGTATTAAATACACGTGTGTTTTTCAATGGTTTAAGGGTAGTTTTAAGAGAGTTTTGCAGTTAATTGTGTAAGAAAGGTGGACAGTCAAAATGCCATCGACTCTGTGTAATGTGAAATTTCTAGTAGCCGTTTATTGATGTTTTATGTTAAAATATATTTGGAAACACTATAATACTACATCGTTTTTTTTTTTCTTTTTGTATATATAGTATATATTTTATTTAAGTTTAGACAAAAAACACTTGTACTTGTTTTACTGGCATAGAGTTTTGGGAGTATATTGCTAGACTTAATGTACAAATTAGATTATTGTTAACTGTAAAAACTGAGTAACTAATGTATTTTTAAAGAACTGCGGTCGATTTTAATACATGTACAAAGCTGATGTCACATCTTGCAACATAAATATAGAAATATTGTTTTTATTATAGATATTTATATTTCTTTTTGAAAATGAAAGTTTATGGAATAGTTTCCGTTACTTAGGAGAATACTAGACTCTTAATGTGATACTTTAAGGTTATTACACCCCAGTGAACTATCACATTTCTATAACACTCATATTACTAACAGAGATAATAATTATATAATAACACTAATAATAGTAATTATAAGAGAGTTAGATTTAATCCATGGCACAACAACTGACTCATGCCCATAAAAGTGCAATTGCTATCTCGTTTTTATAAAATAAGAAAATAAAACTGTATGTTTCGCAAAAAGTAAAGCCGAAATTGTTTTTTAAAAGTTCAGTTTAAAAGAAAGCCTGTGAATTTTTTTTATCTATATAATGAAACGTAGGGAAATTAATTAGATTGTCCACATATTTCAACCTGTTTATGTTTTCAAAAAAGTCCGATGAGTCTAAAGTATTCGTTAAAAATACCTTACCTATTCAATTGAAGAGCTTTCTTTTAAACTGATTTTTTTTTGCGTGACTTTTTGGCGAAACTGACTGTAGGATAACACCCATGGTTCAATTCTAAATTCAGGAATGTGTGTTGGAGACATATCCTAAATAATCGTGGGCAAAAGGGTTTTGCTCAAAAGAATTTTTTGTGAACGTGCATTCGTACAACTGACCCGTGGAAAATGAAACAATTAAGACAAAAAAAAATTCAAATTAGCAATTAATTGAAATTATTTTAAATTTGATGCTGCATGGTTTAGGTAATATATTTAGAAAATTAAACTAAAGACATTGCATAGATAGAGAAAAGATATATTATAAAATATGTAATATAAATATAAATATATATAATTTTTTGCATTACTTCGCTACCTGTAGTATGAAAAGTTATATGTGGCCAGAGTAAATGATTAATATGTGGGGTATTATATTCAAAACTAGATTTTTCTATGATTGGTTTCTGTGTATCTCTTTCATCATTTTCCCCCGTCTATAATATTGTCCCGTGCATGTTTGAAATCCGTCATCCGTTGGTTTATTTTATTTTATTTTATTTTATTTTTTTTTTTAAATCACATACCAAGATTTATTATTACATGTTTTATTTTTTTATTATATAAATCAAAGTTTCGAATATAATCGAAAACGAGATGAATATTTACGTATCAATCGATAATATAAGCCATAGACAGCTTTCATTAACAATCGGGGAAATTTTACGCCAAATCATAGATATAGTAATAGATGGCTGTTTAATTCTGGATCGTTCAACGTGTTGAAGATTATAACTGCATATAGGAGGGAATAATAAATATGCACGTAGGTGAACATTTTAAACGATCCGGAGTGCGAACAGCGTTATTTTTAAAAGCAAAAGTTTCCTCAATAAAAAAAAAAAATTAGAGTAGATTCTGTGTGTATTTGGTAATCTTAAACATAACTAGTAGTCTGTAATCCTACTATTACTCCAATATTGCTATTATATATAAGTACTTGTACATAAAGTCCTAAGGTTAAGTCATTGTCTCTTCTTGGTGAAGCATACTATTCGAGCTTTTACTCCAAAATAATTGAAAATATGGTGCTTAATTGGATTATAAATACAAAAACTAATGCATGTTATTGAAGTTTTATTCTATTTTTTTTTAATTTTTGCAAATATAATTATATAATACATGATATATTGTTTATGTTCTTTTCTAAATGAAGTACTCGCTCTGTTTATCAGATTTCCTGATACAATACCAAACGATTAGATAGTTATTTTTGTTAAAAGAAACAAAGGAAACTGAAATTGAAACAGCCAATAGAAAGACCTGATCTCATGATTAACACAAAAGACTAAAGAAAGTATTATAGTCTATGCGATTTTTACTCCCACATCATAATAAAATTTACTTTATCAACTTAAATGAAAAAAAAAAATAAATATAAACAAAAGCACAAAATTATGTATACACACCAAAAAATACGAAAGCAATTAATATAAATAATATAAACGTTGATAAGCTATCCAATTTAAATCTGGGTACCAAAAAGCTGGTACAGAGGACCAAAATTCATTCCTAGCTTAAATTTAATTTAACTGGGTTAGATTTTTTGTTTCGTTTGGCTGCGCTGCAGGTTGCTCAACGTTTTCTACTGGAAGACTGCTGGAATTTCGAAGAAAACATATTTAAAATAACCACAGCCAATTTTGGGTCATTGTAATTAAAGTGTTGGGCGGATATGTCAAATCAGCTGGAAATTTTTTAAAATTTATAATTTAGTGTTTCCAAGATCCTGGCAAAGTGAAGCCGTTTTGTTTTATTTTATTATTCTTTTTTTTCCTTTCGGTTTTTGAGAATGCGGTGTCATTTGTTTAAAATTAAGATCTAGAATTTATGGTAAAAATGGAAAAGCAAGGTTTCAAAAAAGGCCTAAATATAAACATTATTATTTTATTTAAATTTAAATATATATTTTGTATAGTTTGTTTCTTATATATAATGTATTTTTTATAAAATGATAAAGTTGTATTTTACAAAAGAGAAAATTGGATAATTTTTCAATAAGTTGAGAGATAATTTAAAAATTGACATTATATTACATTTTTTGTGGTGAACGTTTCGTAAAGGTATACACAGATGGTATAGAGGACTGAAACTATTGACACTTTTGAAAGTTTGTACTATTCTGCGTTTCTTTCAATAGTTTGCTTCTTTTTTTTTTTTTTTTTTTTTTTTTTATTGCACGTTTTTCAAAATTTCAATGACCACCTCATGGTTTGGATTAATTCGGTTTATTTCAGGGTCTAATCGATTACTAGCCAAAATATGGATTGCCACAAGGCAATTTAAAATGCCAAAAAAATTTATCCGTCGAGGCAAAAAAAAATATAAAAATTAATGTGTTTCGGCTAAAATTTGAAGAAAAAAAGATATATACAAAAACTGTTACGAGACTTTTTTGTACTTTTATACAATTTTATATTTTTTACCTAAATTTAAGAAAGGGGGGAGATTTTTTTAATAATAACTTACCTTATATTAATGTTACATTTGTATAAAAAAAGTAGTTTTATAAAATTTATCTTTATTTCTGCTGTTCGATAATAATATTATTTTTGTATTCACAGATTTATTTCGATTTATATCGTATTTGCCACCCCTATTATGTTATTTAGATTCGTCGGTATAAAAATAGTTTTAATAATTAGCGCATGCATATAAAACAATGAGATACTTAGTCTGCACAATTAATACATAAATCATAATAGCATATTAACTTCTTTGAGTAATAATTGTTGTTGTAGAATTAGTGCATGCCAGTAGACATTTTCGTTATTTTAAGCACTTCATTTCATGCCCCTGGATGATTGGACGAATGAATGGTTACGAATATTTTGGAGAGGTCACTACAAGTACAAACCATCCATTAAAGTAATATATTTGTTTGTTGAATTTACATAACATAATCAGCTTGTTTACACGTTAGGAAATTGAAAAAAATAAATATAAAAAAAAACTATATAGTATATTTATAAGCAATCAAATTGTTGTTTTGACCCTGAATATGTACAATATCATTAGTGTTACAGACATTGAAATTATTTATCGGTAGGTTATGTGCCCCCCTAGGTGTAACGTAGGGCCTACCTCATTGAATGCAAACCGACGGTACAAATGAAAATATGACTTAAAATAAAATTTCATACAATTGTCTCAGTTCCCAACTACCTCTGATTTATTGAAACTAAAAATTTACAAAAATCTGAAACTAAAAAATAAAGTAAATTGATCTACCTCAATTCAAAGTACATACGCAGCTCGTATTTAAGGAAAAAAACGTGCCCTGACTTCGAAAATTTGGACTGTCCATAAAATAAAGCAATACTTCTATCGGGTACTGGAACATTTCTTCTCAATAAGTAAAATTGAAGAAATAGATCGTTTTTATATCGGTAAAATGCGTTGTTTATTGCTTTTCGAAACTACAATGTGCTAAATGTCGTTTGCCTAATTAATTTAGTTACATATTGCTCATATCTTCATCAGGGGAGTAACTAGTGTCTAGACAATTGTTATTGTATAATTTTAATTTTTGGTCAGAATTAATTCAAATGTCTGCCAAACACAATACTTAAATTTGCCTTTTGTCAGTACAAATTCTCAACAACTAGCTATATAGTAGCTCACTGTTTATATTTTATGTGTCCTTTTCTGATAGGGATTGTGTTTGACATGTAAAACGTTGCGTTTGTCTATAGTTATGACTAAAATATAAACCCAATTTTTTTTGTTTAATATCGTCATTTACGTTATAAAAAATTTTTTCGTTCACATTTCTCACTGAGACACACTTGTCAAACCTACTCGAAGCATACTCTTATGATTTATTTATTAAAAAAAACACAGTTTTTAATGCTTTGTAAATGTTTTATTTTTCTTATGTGTAAAAATATGTTTATCCCTACCTCTGTATGCTCTAATAGTACAAATGTATGTAAGCAGAATGATATATTGTTTAATTGTTAAATTAGGAAACAAATTTATAATATTATTAAAAGGATATATTATATACTTTGTTGGATCTCCCAAACTGTCAATCTCAATTCGTAAATTGTATTAAGATTTCGAGGGCTGATGGAATCAGAGAAGAATGAACGCATCGTGATGTATCTTAAGTACTGAATGTAATTGACTTTTTGAAAAAGGAAAAAAAAGTTAAATGGAAGCACGTTAGCTCTTTAAAATATTTCCCACAGATTAAATTAAACACTGTTCACACATACCTCGTTAAATTATATTAATCAGTCATATTTCAGAGAGCTTATGAAGGTTTGCAAAAAAAAGAAAAAAAAAAGAAAGAGGATAGTGCAGTGGTCAAGGCTGAGCGTATTGTGTAAATTTGTGCCTCGAGATCATGCTCTATCACTGCCCTTCTAGTGCCATTTGACGTTATAATAAATATAATCTTAATGCTTTCTGCTTCATGAAACAATTTCTAATTTCTGTGTATAGGAACATTAAAAATTGAATTTTATTTGTTTTTTATATGTAATTTTTTTTTATTTGCTTCATGTTAGATAGCCACAAAAAAATTATTATAAAACATATCTGATGGTGTAACCATTTATGTTGAATTATTTAGTAAATTGTAAAGTACTGTTAGTTAATTTCTTTTTTTGAAAGTAAGTGTGAAAGTGTGAAAACAGGCAATTTCGACTTCTCCTGACATTACCTATGTACTTTTCTTGTTTAAAATCATATAAAATATTGTTTGTATAGTTCGTACTAAATCAAATACCAAAAATTCTTGTTAATTATATTTAAAATGTATTTTCAGGGAGCTTGGTTTCGTTTTTGTGCTCTAATCCTGAATTAAATAATGATTTCTTTGGGTCTACAATATTTGTGATACAAACCAAGTCATTAACGCCCGCAGATTTTTTCCTTTGATTCCACTTCAGACGTTAGTTATGAATCTATTTTTATCTTCTTCTTTTTGGTTATTAATATCCTTGAAGGAAAATTATTTTATTTAATTGTGATATGTAGTTTTTAAAATAGTGATTGCTTTGAGTATTTAAAAGGTAAAATGAAAAAATCTGTGTGCTTACAGTACTTGAAAAGTACTTTTAAAATTTAAAACCATCGATTGAAAAGACCCTTAAACATTAGTTGAAGATTCACATATTTTTAATGATTTGTGATTCGTTTGATTTTTAATTAGTTAATTTCTTTATAAATCGTTCTTAGATTTGTTTTATCTAGTGGAATTATTATAGTTGAATTAATTTTTGTTAATAGAGTTTTGCCTGTGTGCATGTGGCTATAGTTTATTATTTCATACAAATGAACCCAATATGATGTTCCAAGGAAAATGATGGTTTTCTGAAAGCATACAAAATACAAATATATTATATGAATATATCTGAATATAACTATTATGCATAATACATGTACTTCATTCTAAACAATAAATTGTTTAGTTGTGTTTATGTAAGAAGACCATAAGTTAGTAGGGGCTTCTTTTCTATGTAGTAATATGAACAAAAAATAATAATGAAAGGATAATAAATTTATAACTGCATCCTAATATTTATTTCTCTTCCCTGTTTTATATTCTACGCCGAAAAATATAAATGTACTGCAGCGCACATCTCCAAGGAACGGTAAGTTCTTATATGATCATCTTTGAAGATGATGAAACCATTTTTACAATTAATTATTCTTGTTCATCTTGAACAAGACCTTACATAAAAAGAGCAATTAATTTGGTCAGTTATGACAGCTAAACACATATGGATTAATTTTTACAATATTTTCAAACTGCGTAAACTGAAAACAAAAACTGGAATTTTAACCACAGCAGAAACACTTTTTGTCGCAACAGCAGATTTCATATAAACCCACAGCCGGTGTTTTTTTTAAAAAAAGCCCATTAGTAAGTATGTCGGGTAGTATATATGTATACTATCTAGGAATAAATTACATAAACCATTATTCATAAAAGCTTGCCTAAATACTAAAGTGTTTCGCGGGGGGCCCAAACCAGGGACCTTTATCTTACAGTGATAAGCGCCGTGTCAAAGACTGAACTTGCGGCCACCGACGCCCCCCACGAAACACTTTAGAATTTAGGCAAGCTTTTATGAATAATGGTTTATGCAATTGATTGCTAGATTGATGTCATTTTATAAAATAAAGACAAAGTCATAAAATAAAACCACAAGGGGTTTATCATTAAAAAAAGTAATATTTGGTCCGAATAAGTTCACTACGACTTCATGCTTTTGTTTTCCATAATTACATGATACAATGAGCATTGCCAAACCGTCTACTGTTTTACAGTTGACAAGAGATCCTGGCTTGGCACATTTGTGAGTTTCATTTATTTTAAAAAAGAAATTTTATTGACCATTTATAAGACCTAAAAGTAAGAATAGGCTGACCATGTTGAACTGAGATTTCCACATGTAGTATTGCCACCTTCATTTCTGGTAATTTTATTAGTAATAATAATACGTAATACAATAATTTAAATAACTCAACAATAAATATTTGCAAAATAAAACTCGGTTTAACTGACAGTATAGACCGGGAACTGACCATGGTGAACCCACGAGTAAAAAATAAGTAAATTAACAATCAAGAGTCGATTGGAAAAGCTGTTGGAAATGTCATTTTTGCTTATTTTATTATTATATTTACAACTGTACAATTATTACAATTAATAAGGATTTTTGGTTGAAATAAAAAGGTCACTGTCACGAGCGGGATTCGAACCCACGACCTTAGGCTTGATACGCCGCTATTCTACCACTTGAGCTAACGTGACTTCGGACCACTCGGACATCACCTTCCTATCTCAACCTCATCTTACGAGTTGTACCTTCTTTTGTATATATATATATATATATATCTTAAAATCTTTAATTTACAACTTGGTAATCTTCGAATATTAGAATATTTGGTCGATCCGTTCACTTTTTACAATTACATCCATAGTGGTCAAAAGTTTTGGTTTTAATGGCACTTTTCGGACTACCTTGGAATCCCGATGCATTAGGTTGATTTCATGTTTATTGTAAGCATATCGAGTTCTGTTTTTCGTGTCGCACTTAATAATGAAAAAAGTTCAAATTTAACATTGGAAAATTGTTTAGAGTATATATTTTCTTCGGATTCTTTTGTGAGCGTAACGTCCAGCTTTTTTCTGGGCACCTGGACACGTAGGTCGTCTCCAACCCACGGACTTAACCGTCGCAAATCTGGCGCTCAGGCTCTAACAAGGAAAATATGATTAAAAAAAGATTGCAGCGTCAATAAGCCGGATTGTCAGAGAAGTTCTCGCGATTCAAGAGCACTGCCGATGGAGGGTCCTCGGAGGATGAGACCCCGCGTATCCACAATACGGAGAAAAGTTATTCGATATGTCTCAGCTAACGATGGGTGCAATTTCTTGGCTCTGTTTATAAAGCACGCAGGAATGCCACCCGATTTAAAAATTGCTTGAGCACGACAGCGGGTATCGCACCCGGTTCTTTGTTTCGATTCTTATATTGGATTTCTTGGGTCCTATTGTATACAGTAATGATAGTTGTGCTTTTCTGAGCTTACTAACTTATGTTGAAAAAATTATCATGAAGCCTTGGGAGCTTGGTAACTTCTCTAAAGCACAAGCTGGATTCGTGTCGGCCTCCGGGTCGACTGCGGACTGCGGGTGCTTTATCAGAAGTACAAGAAGGTTTGGGTACCAGACTCTGTCTGCATAGAAGGGGGAGAGTGCATAACCATCTGAACTATGTGGTAGCAGAAAATATTCCATGTCCAGCCCTGCTACATGGGAATGTACTCGTAATGGCTGAGAGGCGATGCTCCTGGCGAGAATTTAGTATAAATCTGGTGCTCGCGGTTTTCTTAGGAGGGCAGTGTTCCTCTAGGGGGAACAAAAATTAGAAATTCCACTTTATTGAAAACTGCAGCAGGAGCCTTTCCAAAAGTTCTTACACTGGAGGATCCCCTGAGAGATAGTCTCCTTCTCAATCTAGGGAGCCGGCAGGACCACCCAGGCTTATGCGTTTTAGCCATCTGAGTGGGGCACACGGCCCCATCCACTCAAAATGGACGAGCGGAAGGTAAGTTCTCGACCCCTCAGGGCCGGGGCTGATACACCATCGCTTGCGGCTATAACACCCATCCGGTCGTGAGCGCGGAGGTGCGGCATCCCTCATCTTGGGAAGCAAAACGTCCAGAAGGGCCGAAAAGGCTAGGTACGGACGTTAATGATGCTGATGACCTAGTCTTAAAGATTCGAGTATCTCATCGAATCTCAATTAGGTTCGTTTTATGACATGTTTAAAGGTTTTGGTGAGCGAAGGTATTTATTAGAGAGAATGTGGGATATGAGTGGGTTGATGGCGGAATATCCCCGCACCCAATCGACCCTTAATTAGGTTAGTTGTACAATAATAATATATAAAGTGTTGTAGGAATACTGAGTACTCCATAACCCCATTTGAAAGAATGGAATTAAATAGGAGTGAATGTATTTAAGAATAATGTTGACAACATCTGAAGCACAACCTCGGTGGCTAGAAGGATAAGAAGATAGAAGATCTGACCCGGACTGCCAACACCCGACAGTTTTCTGTACTTAACAAAATCTGGAATTGCCGGTGCTCTATGAGAAGCGAAAAGGTTCAACTCGGCATATGTTTTTATGTATGTACATGCAATGGGGAATTTGAGCCTATACAAATTATTAAAAAAGATTACTCGGTATGCGTAAATGCTCTAGTAATCCTGTTGTGTTATCACTGTTTTCAAATCTATTGAAATTTGATAGATTACTTTTCCTTCGTAACAAAAAATGATCAACTGTCATGTTGTAAAATGGTATGCAGGTTGAGAATATTTGATTTCAGCAATTGCAACTGTCTTAAACAAATTCACCATGGGTGATACATGTAAATTGGAAATCTGTTTAGTACTCGAAGTGTCAATCTCGGTGGAATGTATATTTGTCCGAAATCGGGGGGCAGGAGTTAATGAATCGTCCCTTATTGTAATGCATAGTCTGAGCCGTCCCCTAGGTGGGTGCAGGGGATAATTTATCGCAAAACCAATGTCGGAGTAACAGTATTTTCAGAGCCGGATCCTACTTATTCATATTCACGGCTTCATCCCTCTCCGTCCCTCATCCCTCCGTTATTCAGTGGCAGTTTTAAATTACTTCGTCGAAAAATAAAAAATGAAAGATGCAACCTGTTACTCAGGGGACGATGCAAATTGTCCAACAAGTTTTCTCATTATTAAATTTCTAATTTTCATATTCCATTAAGCACTTCAAAGTATTTCGCAATTTCGAGTGAGAGAAGAATATTAAACGTGCCCTAATAATTTAGACTCACATTTTTTTAATATTGTTTATTGTCCTTTTTTTAATAAATGAAATATTACTTATCTTATACACTTCATTACTTATTTTGTTATAGTTTTAAATTAACAATTTACTTCTCTAGTTACGTTTTAATTCTCTTTTTATTACTTAAAATTGATCTTATTATAAATAATTATTTGCAATTAGTTTCCAAAAACAGTTTTCCCTTTTCTTTTGAGTTGAAAAATCCTCACTGGTAAAATTAACTCTAAACGGGAGAATAGTGGTTATATGACAAGCCAAGGTGGTTAAAGGTTAGATTAAGGTTAGAACAGCCAAGTATGCTCGGAGAAATTAATGGTCGAGTAAGACTGGATCATCGCTCATTCTTGAAATGTGGCAAACCAATTACTGCGACCAGTTATTGACACAAGACAAATAATTTAAAGTCTAACAATCAATGGAAATAGACTTTTGGTGCCAGATTACAAACAGTTTTCTTCTTTATTTCTTTCATTGTCTGCGACGTTTCTACCGAATACGAATGTAGATAAGGTGGCCGCAGTGGTTTAGCCGTTGGCACGGCGCTCATCGCTGTATGGTGTTCACATTACTTCGTAGTTGTATATATACCACCTTATACAAAGAAAAGAAAAAACCTTTTTGTATTAGATAAGAGAACGCTGGTAGAAAACAGGAAGACATTTTGTTGATTCTGTCCAAGCATAACGTTTATATTAAAAACAGTTGATCACATTTGGTTTACAAAATAAAAATTCAACCAAGACTTTAGATAAATAGCGTACTTAATTTAAATTATTAATAGATCAACTAGGACTACTGAATATATAAACTGCTCCAAAAGGATTAGCGATATTGCCATTTAGTATTTACTTTCCCATTTTTATTATAAATTGCATTAAAACATATTATAAATATTATACTTTCTACTGAAAAATCACTTAAAAGATTTTTAAAAGTAACAAAATAAAAGGTTTTAATTCCATAATTTAGTTTATTGAACACAATAAATGTTTGAAACAATTACAACACACAATCTCGGTTAGCTAAAACCTCTGCGCGCCTCCTAGATGTAGGGTTAATAATTTCATAAGTCATTTAATTCGGAATCCAATGCTACACTCAGTTGTTGCAGATCAACGAAAAAGGCCTCCCTGCAACTCATCTCAAATGTTCATATGCACCCAATGGCATTAAGGTCTGGAGACAATGGCGGAAGGATCAGATGAGAAATTCCCGGGTTTCCCAAGCATTGATGAACAACTCTGCTTCTATGAGGTCTGTTGGTGCGGGACGTCTCAGATTCATATCATATGAGGTCAAATTGTACTAATGATTACGAACCGTTTGTGTTGCTAAAGGTTTTGCCAAAACAATTTGTACTTTAGTGTGGATCTAGGTGCACTATGCTCATTTTCGACTTTTCGCATCTTACATGCGCATCCCAATAGCATTAAGGTCTGGAGACAATGGCGGAAGGAGCAGATGAGAAATTCCCAAGTTTCCCAAGCATTGATGAACAACTCTGCTTCTATGAGGGCTGGTCACATTGTCCTTCAGAAAACGTATATCCCTGCCAAAGAGATTTGCGGGATGTATCTGTCCATAATTTCTAGAACATAACGGACTACGGTGATGTCGCCTTCAACAATATGGAGTTCGTCTTCCAGTGTAAATGGCAACAGCCCACACCGCCTCCTACAAACTGCGCTGTTTGCATCCACTGTTCTCGGTACACTCTTCGACGCTTGCTATCACTATACAGGCAGAAACGCGACTCGTCGTTACACACAATATAAGTAAATTGGCGTTCACTTCTAGGAGACCGCTGCACCATACATTCCTGAGTTTCTGGTGCCGGGCTGTTGCTGCAGGTCGTCTGAAAGATTCATATCATATGAGGCCAACTCGTTCTAATGATTACGAATCGCCTGTGTTGCTAAAGGTCTTGCCAAAAACGACTTGTACTGGGCGATGACACACGGAGCGGTTTTGACTGAAGCGTTTATTATGAGAAATGTCGAGGCGGTGCGACGTTCATTGCTGTTGTATATAACCTGACAAACGTAGCGGTCGTACCCGCCAGTCGGCTTTTCAAACCGAGTCGGTCGGTGGCGTCCCAACGCGTCGGTTTTGAAAACGCCAGGCGGTGAGTGGTACCCAAGTATCGCATCAGCCCTGACACACGTGGCGTTTACTCGAGCTGTCCGTACCCCACTTTCTTGAAGGGTTGTTTGTCTGTCAGTCTTCTAATTTATTTTGCAGAGAAAAAATGCATGCAAGAAATAATGCAGCATTTTATATTACTGCGTAACTCGTCAAAACTACCCATTTACATCCTCGTAAAGTTAAAATATTCTTCAGGGTGTTTCCTCATCTCTGAAAACAAATTTTTAAAATGCACTCTTTCGCTTCTCTTCTCGACAATTGGATGGACCCACATTTTCCTGTGTTTTTCTCCATTCTCTTCTTCCAACGATAGTACAACAGAAACCCTAGAAGTATCTGGCGTGCACTAGATGCACTATGTAAAGGGTTCTGTCTTGCAGCAACGACAATACTTCTGTCCTCCCTTTGTGTCGTAATGCGCTGAGATCCATTACCAAGATTCTTTTGGTACGTCTAATCTATCGGCCAAAATCCCACTGCCTCTACGATACCCACCTGCCGATGACCTCGATGATTCGTTCTCACTGTAATATTAAGAACTTCTGGTTTCAGATGATGTCTTTCCATGGTTAAAAAGAATAAACGTGGACTAAAATGGATAAAACGTGTTAGTTTACAAAAGTTTAATCTTCATGTTTACTATTCGTAAATAAATTAAATGTTAAAGATATTAATACATAATTAGGTTAATAAAAACAAACATACTATAAATAATACTACCACAATGTACCAAAATTCAAAAAGGACGAAAAATAACACACCAGAAATCATGGAAACAGACAAAAATAACACATTTAACATAAAAACCTCTTAAATACCCAAACTGACATCGATTCATATAGGTTGTTTTGCACAGTTCAAAACAATGTAGGAATTTGAAAAGATGAAAGATCACAAAGACCGACTGGAAATAAAAACGGACCGAATACACCAAAGCCCCCGAGGACAAAGATAATGCCGACGTACTCCGCTCTGTCAGCAAAAAGAAAAAAACTTTTGTGAAAGAAAAATCAAGCAAGGGTAGTAATACGAATTTGATCGGTAATGATCTAAGCAGATAAAATTATAATACTGAAATCTAATATTAATTATATTGATGCAACTAGGCTGCTTAAAATATTATCAATACGGTTAAAAAATTTTGCTTCAAGTATTTGTTTTGAAAAACATCATGAGCACGATTGTGAGCCAAAATATGCTTTAATTATAGACCATTAAAGGTCTTGGTCCGATTGACCAAAGCACATTTTTCAATTAATTAATATTTATGTAAGTTATTGGTCAAGATAAAAAATCACGAGCGGGATTCGAACACACAACCCTCGGCTAAATACGCCGCTGGTCTACCACTTGAGCAATCGTGACTTCGATCCGCTCGGACTCAGAACTTCCCCTCTCAACCCCACCTCGCGAATTTTCTCCCCTTTTTGTAATAATTTTCAAATGCCGTGTTATCTACTTGATTCCCGGCGACAAATAAAATGGCCTCGGAAGGCTTTCCTGAAGATATTCCTCGGTTAAATTATTAAATCCATTACAGTTCGTGGTCTTAATGATCAATTAACATTTTTCAATTAATATTGAATACAAATTAAATTGTATTCATTGTATATGAAAGTTATTGGTCGAGATAAAAACGTCACCCTCACGAGCGGGATGCGAACTCTAATTCGAGAGGTGAAGGTGAGATGGAAGTTAGTGTCCGACCGAATTGAAGTTACGATAGCTCAAGTGGTAGGGCAGCAGCGAATTAGCGGAAAATCGTGGTTCGAATCGCTTATGACATTGACTTTTTTATCTCGACCAATAACTTTCATAAATTTGAATTATAGTATTCATACTAAGTTCCAGATCAGGGATACAGTCATAAAAACCAAGTAAGCTTTGTAACTTATGCAAGCTTTCAAACTTTATTGAGGGCTTCATCAGGGTTCGCAGGTAATTACATTTTTTTAATATATACTTATATATAATGTAATTACTATAATTATATTAAATAATATAATTATATTAAATATATATACACCTGTAAGTTATCCATTTTTATCTGAGACTTATTTCTCTTATTTATTATTTATTAATGATTAACGTTGTTATTACTCTTAGAGTTCTGATGAAGCCCTCAATAAAGGTTGAAAGCTTGGCAACGTTACAAAACTAATTTGCTTTTGATGACCGCATCCCTAATCTCGAACTTACAGTTGATATCCTGACGGTCAATTCATCCTTCCTTTATTAGCGCATTCACTTAATCATAATCAAGTTAATTATGTATTAATTTATTAGTTCAACATGTGTTCAAATAAAATAATGTATATCACAGAGATTTTTCATTTCAGACGTGACACATCTTTAAACACGGATATACAACGCTCTTTTTCCAATTTTCTGGTCGTTTTCGTTGCAAATTTCTTCCGCTTAGATCGTAGCTCTTTCACATTTGAGTTTGATACGCATCTGCATCTGAATTTCCTCTGCGTCACACGTTGACGATTGAGTCGATCAGGCTGATTTGCCTGCCCGCCCCTGCGAATCATATGCCGCTCAGTCCGGCTTTTGTGCATTCAGAGTGCGGTTCGGTTTAATGATCGGAAGGGAATGGCAAAGTGAAAGGAAGATTGTCGGGTATTAAAGACCGGCGGGGTTGAGGCGGATTCGCATAGACAACGGCCACCCTTGAATTCTAAACCGGGCCCGAGCACGTGCCCAACCCCCTAGGAAGCTGTGTTAAATTCAAATCCTCATTATCATATCCGCTTTCACCACTACTCCCAATGACACGTCTGGCATTCGGTGAAGTTTGTTGGATCTTGGGGTTCCACAAAATTGGAAAATTGACGGCATCGTTTAACCCAATTTGCTTTTTCGAAAAGACAAAAAAAAATTCATGAAAAACAAGGTAAATCTTTCAAAAGCTACCAATACATTTAAACCAACAACGGGACTACACTAAATTTAATTTTCAAAAATACTGCAATACAAATAACCAATTTTCACGGTTATCGATCCTACTAAAGCTGGTCTCTACATTTTCTAACTACCAATAAGAATCACAACTACTAACAATTTTGCATGGACTGGATGCGACAAGATTTCGAAATTGCAAATTCTATAATTATATTTACAGTATTTTCCTAAAAATCTCTAGTACCAAGATGAAGAAAGTGGTGAAACGCTCTACTATTACATAGCATCCAAGGAGCAAAAGTATCAAGTACCAACGATGCATGATGGTAAACTACACGAAGAAATTCTAAACAATGACGAAATACGTAAATCCTTATCTCTGGTTATTTTAAACTTAAAACTTATATTTTAGAATTTCATTTAGCTGTTCTCTCTTTTTAATTTTTCAGAGCAGATCTGCCAAGTAATCTGGTTTTATAATTTCTTTATGTTTAGGAATGAAACCCCATTTCTAAAAATGTGTACTAGTTAGAAGGAAATGGTTCATTTTTTCTACACCAGTGTAAAAAATGGTTAAAGATATTGAAATAACGAAATTTGGCTTCTCACTTTGCCAGATCTAAGGCGGTCATTTTTAGAAAGAGTGTCAGACTTGCCTAGTTTGGCAGATTTTCTTTCAAGGGATTACCTGTTGAAATTGAAAAATCTCTGCAAAAATCTTGGACTGTATGACGTTGTTGAGAAGTTTCTGAAATTTTTTACCCACCATAAGCTTTTTGGTCTCCCCTCTCCAATTCTTAGCTGTGTTGTATTTAGAGGCATCCGTGGATCTTTTGATGGTATACCCTTTCTATCACTTTAAGTACGTCCTGAATACTCTTTATCATCTGAGATAATAAAACACTATGCAATTTTTTTAAATTTTTTTACGAAGTTTTGTATAAAGAAACGCAACAAGTTACCATTTACCGGGATTTCTCAAAATTCGTTTAATCTATTACAACCGCCACTTTTTTAATGTTTCCTAGTATTCTGAGAACTAGGAATTTTCAAAATATTTTTTTTTTAATTTCTGGCAGCGACCTTAAGTTTTGACTCAATAGTGCACTTGTTGTAATACAAACAAATTCTTTCTCCGCTTCTGGGTGTTGTTTTAAATATATGCTCGCTACGATTGTTGCACATTACTGATCTACAAATTGGAAAAAATGTTATAATATGATGGAAACTGTATTGATTAGCGATTTTCTGATCGAATCCGCAAGTTGTCTTGTTGAGAAGAAAGTAGAAAACTGCTATGGTTGAGAAGAAATTTTTAGGATTTTTTAATCAATGAAACAGAAAATACATTAAGAAACGAGTCTTAAGACAGTCCACAACCAAGTTAAAAATTTACCACCACCAACAAGAATGTAAACTTTACATGGAATTAATTAATCTGTATTTAAGGCATTGGTTGATATAAAAAAGTCAGTGTCACGAGCGGGATTCGAACCCACGACCTTTGGCAAAATTTCACGGTAAGTGTACTGTGCCCTTGAAGAACTATTGTATTCGCCGTGCTCTGCCCAAAGCGTATCGGTGAGTCCCATTTCATCAAGAAACTGGATTAATAGGTGATTGAAACTCTTTTTTGGTCATATTATACATCCGAAAACATTTCCTCCTGCGGGCTAGTAAGGCTAAGCTCCTGGCTCCTCAAATGTGTTCGTGACTCTTCTGCCTCCTTGGAGAATCTGCATGTGCCATCTTGATTGTTCCAATTTTCTTTAAGTGTTCATTTAATTTGCAGGAATGTTAGGGATCATATTAAAATCCTCCTCGACAACACATAAATTATCGTGATTTCGATCCACTCGGCCACTAACCTCCCATCTCAACCTCACATTTTGAATTTTCCAAAAAGGAGGGAAAATCGAAAAGGTGGGGTTATATTCAAAATCGTCTGAATGTCTTCAGGGTCTAAAGGGTAATATGGAACCGAGAACAAATATATGCATTTACAAGGAAAGGGGCTGCCACACAGCTGATGGTTCCCAATTCCTTCAGTCGTACATATGCATAGTACCAAAGAGCACCATGGAAATGAACGAAAAAGAGTTGAGTACGAATAACAATGGAGATCATTCACTGGGCACAAGTAATCTGTATGTGCCATCTTGGATTGTTCCAGTTTTCTTTAAGTGTCCATTTAATTTACAGTGACCTGTTAGGAATCCTATTAGAATCCCCCTTGACAACCACTTAAACTATCGTGACTTCGATCCACTCGGCCACTAACTTCCCATCTCAACCTCGCCTTTTGAATTTTCCAAAAAGGAGAATTGAGATGGGAAGTGGATCGAATTCACGATAGCGCAAGTGGTAGAGTAGCGTGTTTAGCCGAAGTTCGTTGGTTCGAATCCCGCTTGTGACACTGACTTTTTATCTTAACCAATACATTAAATACGGATTAATTAATTGAAAGTTATTATTCGGACAAGCAGACCACGAAAACTAGTTGAGTTACATTAAATGTCATTCACAATATGAATTACCTTTATTATAGGACACCAATGATTTTCTTATAGGTTTCCTTTTTGGTATATAAATTCATAAATTGTACAACAAATTGGAGGCTGTGATAATGTTTCAATCACAATTATGTTTACCACTCGCACATAGGGAATTGGATAACAAACTGTACTAAACCTAAACCGACTCGACTAAACTCGAGATGCTTAATTGATAGTTAGAGAGGACCGTTGGGAAGCCCAGGGTCAGATTAGTTAGTGATTACAACAACACTATATACATGAGAAGCAAAAAAAGAAAATTGAATTAACTACGGGCAAAATTATATAATAATGCTTCAGTTTCTTTCCGATGATTTATGTTAACAAAAACTGAACAAATTGGGCTTATTTTAATTTATGCTAAAAAAATGTAAATTTTTAAATATTGTCACTAACTTATAAGCTAGTTGTTTAGCTTTTCCTAAAAAGATATCTGTCAATTTTTATTGTTAAAGACGTAGGTTTAAGATATTTCATCAAACAAGAAGCCAGAATTTTGGATATAAAATTACAGCATCAAAACAGTATTTTTGTTATTATTGTGGTGTGGTGATTAGTGACCGTTATCTATCTATCTATTTAACTATATATCTATACAACTATATGGATATTTCCATGATAGATTAGAATTGAAAATTAGATCTTTCGTCAATTGTGTCTATTAATGGATTTGCTGGAAGATTTTTGTTTCTTTAATGAAGTGAAGAAATACTTTCGGCGGTACGGGCTTCTAGGCCTATACTGTATTCTATCCTAGGTCTATTGCACAGGATGGCCTTTTCTGCCTTTTCTGGGCAATGGCAGAACAGTCGTATAGTCCATATTCTGATTCGTGATTTTTTTAAAATAATATTCAGATAACGTGAGATGCGGTCTGGTATGACGTAGATTTCAGAAAAACATTTCCTTTATCGTGCCGATATTTCGGTTTTTATCGAGGTCCTCTTCGGGGCCTGGGATTTACAAACATTAATTAAATCGAACAAAATATTGTAGAGATATTTTGATTGAATATAAAAAAATATTTTTTGCATTGTATAAATTCACTTTTTTCCACATCTTGCATTTATTTGTTAAATTTAAACAATGTTTATATATCGGGGGCCGTCAAGATGATCTCAATCAAGATCAAAACGTAGCCCGATAAGGAAAGTGTTTTTCTGAAACCTACATCACCCCAGACCGCATCTCACGATTTCCGAATTGTTATTATTGTTCTTACTAAACAAAACTACTAACATTATTTAGAAATGTGTGTTAATTAATTATTCTTTTGTTCTGTCCCTCCTGATATGAGATTTTGCTTTTGTAATAACAAGTGCTCAACGGCTTAGGCGAATAGGCCGTCGAAAATGTTTAAAAACCAGCTTGAGAAATTGTCCGATGAATAATAGATGCGCCGTTGACACACACCCTCGCACAAACTCTATTTGTTTATGGCTCATAGAAACGATGAAGACATGAGGGTCGTGTGGCACGACTTCGCAGCATGATGAGGTGTCAATCACATGAAAAATGTACGCTCGATCTTCTTTTCCCGGGTGTCGGACTTGAATGAAAATGTCGAATTACGTGAGCCTTCGAAAACAGAAACTATAAAAATATTTTTATGCACGAGGGAAAATGTGAATGATTATATTTTATGCAACAACTTGCTTTTCGCCTTTTACCTTGAGCGCATTATTTAAAGACATGCGAATAAGTGTACTTGAGGATATTTCCATGTAATATGATTTTTTAAAAATATGTTGAACTAATAGAACAATATTTATTATAGAACGAAAAATTTTAAAAATATCAAAGAAAATAACTACAATTTAAAAGCAATTATTTACATATTTTAATCTGCACATCTTTGTAAAATACAAATAATAAAGAAACCAATTGAAGCCTAATCAACGTTTAACATAGTGATTTACGATTTCGAATTTTTTAATGTAAAATTTAATTGTTGAATGTTGTCTAACTACTGGCGTTGAAATTTCATTTACATCAGGTTTTACGATTTTATGGAGATTTTATTTTATAACCTTTCAGCTATTTTCCTACGTTTATGTTCATCTTTATTTTAGATTTTTGTTTAAATCTGTAGTATTCAGTGGTAGTTGTGTGTGTGTGTGTGTGTGTGTGTGTGTTGGTTCTGCGGGTCAAGACCTAAAAATATAAGTCAGATATTCAAAATCGACTCAACATCTTCAGGGTTTCAGGGTCTAAAGGGTAATAGGGAACCGAGAATAAACATACGCATTTAGAAAGAAAGGGGCTGTCACACACCTGATGGTTCCCAATTCCTTTAGTCGTACATATGCATAGTACCAAAGACCACCATGGAAATGAACGAAAACGAGTTCAGTACGAATAACAATGGAGATCATTCACTGGGCTCAAGCAATTCCTTGTTGCGTAATTTGAACAGCAAAACAACAACAGAAGAAAAGAATTGAAAGAGTCTCCGAATGCCGACGGTGACCAGCAGACTCGTCAAGAACGTCTAACGGATCATAGTGGGAGTATCATTTGGGACACGGATTGCGTTCGGATTGAATTGAGTTTATCGTGGTACCTAGAAATTTGTCAGCGATTACTTTATTTACGAAAGGTATTCTGAAGTCGTTGTAGTGTTATAGACATAGTAGGTAGAGTTATAATTCTAAAGAGATTGGGCTTTCAGGATTGTATTTGTTGGATTTTCCTATGTTTAATGGTACTCCCAAATCGGTTTCAGTAGGGTTTTGTAGAGTGTCATTTGATTTTTTCTCAACACGTTAGATTGTATGTATTTTTTTGTATAGTATAATTATTGTTTTTTACTCGTGTGTGTCGGTCTGACGTGAGTCAACAAAGAGCCGAAGTTATTGTGTGAAGGGTTTCACTTTGGAAGGGTAAATGTACCTGGGTTCCCTTTCATTAATCTCCCTCCACCAAAATTAACTAATCCTTGGAGTTTTCCTGGTGCTCGTCAGCAATAATTTCCGTCCTTTCGGATTATTATTATTAACAAAATTAACAAAAATCTAATGTACTATTAGAATTGTTGAACTAGTCCAAACAAAATTTCTAGATTTTTAATAACTTTAACACGATTTGTACCTTTTTGTTTGAATTCCCTTATACAAAAACTCCTGAAATGTTAACAGATAAACCATCTATACTCGAACAATGTTTTGTTGTTCAGGCTGAAATTCCGCTGTCCGCGTGTTAAGTCCAAGGGCAGCAAATCCGGTAAATTTACAGAATTGATTTCCATGAAATCGTGGCGTTAACGCATATGATACTCGGACGGATGCTTTGAGCGTTTAGGACATATAGTTGCCGATTGAACTGACATGTCCGCCTGTCAACTCTGCAGAGACTTAATCCCATTAGCACCTCCAGCACAAACAGCATTATTGGATTCTCTAAAGTCCTGCCTCTTGGACCGTGATGGCAAACAATGCTAATACCGTTCGTGTTCCAGTGAGCCAGGGTTAAATAAATGTTTCCTGGTATGAGGATTTAGTACCTTTTTTTTCGGGGTGAGTCGGTTTTGATTTACCCTAGAAAAAAAGCTGCAAAAAAGTTTCGAAAGGGTGTAAAGGGTGTAAATTTGTTTGGTCAATACACATGTGAAAAGATATCTTTGTTTGCATATTGCTACTTCCCTTTCTCTCTTTAAAAATTAAAACAACGTTTTATTTAAAAAAATCATTGTTTTATTCACTAGACGAATGGAAGTACATGTAAGCACTAAAATTCCTAACATGTGCTATTTTCCCAGATTGATCTGTTCAATCCTAATCGCTTAACCTTCCTTGTAATTTACCAGGGATGCATAATTAATATTACCGAACTATTCTATTATAATAGTGTACATTTATAATATATTTATTCAGAAATCGTGAGATGCGGTCTGCTGTGATGTATGTTTCAGAAAAACATTTACTTTATCATGCTACGTTTCGAGCTTTATTGAGATCATCTTCAGAGCTTGGGATTCACAAACATAGTTTAAATCTAACAAGAACACGTAGAATAGGAAAAAATTATTTATTCAATGCAAAAAAAAAAATTATATTCAATCAAAGTATTTCTACTCCCTCAAAATGTATGTTTTCTGTATACATTTCGAGTGAGTAAAACTCATTTTGATTGAATATAAAAAATATTTTTTTGCATTATATAAATTTACTTTTTTCCACTTCCTACATGTTTTTGTTAACTTTAAACAATGTTTAAAAATCCCAGGCCCTGAAGACGATCTCATTACAGATCGAAACGTTGTTCCAGCGGCCCTACATTCGAACCCGATATACTTACAAATGGGCTTTTTTTTTGCAAAAACACCGGCACCCTGAGGGGGAAAAACGTTGGCAGGATAAAGAAAATGTTTTTCTGAAACCTACGTCACACCAGACCGCATCTCACGATATCTTAATAATTATGGACTAACGGTCACAGATGACCACACATTTTCCATATATTTAACACATCTATATTTTACTTAATTTTGGTCAGTTTAGTGGTGTTTTTCGGCGGTACAGCCAGCAGCCAGCAGCGATGATTGTTACGGAAAGTCAGAAAACAACGAAACTTGCAAAAAAATTTTAAACCTGTTTCAGCAAATAAACCGTCGAATTTACGCAGAATCCAGATCCTATAGTCATGAATTCTTAGATCCATCGTCAACATTATGTCTACGTCTCTGCCATCTTAATAACCATAATCATAGCAATTTAAATGCTCCCATTATAAAAGAAGTTATGAGATGACGGTACGAAAAAATTCCATACTTCAAACTCTTCCCAATAATCCTCCAAAAGTCCCTGTGACCTATCACATAGAGTACGAGTGATTAAAATGAATCAATGATTTAGGAGTGTTTTCATGAGCATTTCCACTCGATCTTTAGTTAATTTATCTGTATATGCTATATGATTTATGAAACTTATTGCGCCTCTCTCGCATTGTTGCTTGATACAAAAAAAGATTAAAAAAGATTTACTTTTTTACTGAATATCTCCCCAACTGAAAAGTATTCTCCAACTTTTTCTGCAAATGTAAAGTAGGAAAGCGTTTATGCCCCAGGATTGTCCACGTATTCGACAAATCGGCCCAATTGACTTTCAAATGGGAAAAGTGGCCATAAGGGATTGTTTGTGGACGTGACCGTTTTTGAACTTGACAGGCTGACCCTGCCCCGGTCAAATTGGATTTTGTCAATCCGGCGAATGTTGCAAAGGGCAAGGAAAAGTAAATTCATTTGCCAATCAGTCGCAGCAAACACGGCGCAAAAGGGGGCCTCTGGCTTCTGAATATAAAACGCTCAGCTTTTCCCCTTTTCTTTGGGGATTCCCGGAGTGGACGGAGGCGCATCCCCTTCACCGCTCCACGGTGCATTCTCTGGACAAGACCTGAATATTTTTCTTATTTAAATAACTTTGAGAGACAGGCAGATGGTGCCTCCGACGTCCTACGCAATTTATTCCATTGGTGTTTATCTTTAACTTGACGGAAAAGGAAGGAATAAAAGCTGCGTAGAGGGAAAACGCATCAAAATTACTTTTTTTAGGGGGAGAGAAACAAATTTGCATTTTTATGTTTGCGCACCTTACATGATGCAATGTAAGAACTGTATCGCATTTCTTTAAAGGGGCATCCGAAAGCTTGGTCATTTCAGCCCCGAGCACGTGCGAAATATTACATCACACATTCAATGTGCATTTACAGAAATAAATACATTCACACCTACAAGCATTACATTTTTTTCATTTGGTAGATGGTGTACGGTGTACTCATTATTCATCCATCGACTTGCATGCAATACCAAACTAATCTAATTTGGGTTGATGAGGTACTAACTATTCCACCATCAGCCCCTCTCCATTCACTCTAATAAATACACTCACTCATACAAAACACATATTTTGAAGGCTATATACAATAGAAAAATTCCCAATCCTCCAAAAAAGCGGAACAGGGGACCTTGAAATTCGATACCGTGTCCGAAAACCATTCCTTTAATCCAGCTCTCTAATGGAGCCAAGGCATGACACACCTCTATTATGTGGTACACATCGTGCAACCTTTCTCCGCGTTAGGGGCACAGCAAGGGCTTTGGCCCAAAAGCAAGTGCCCGTGGGTCAACCGCGTATGGCCAATCTTTAGTCGTGTGAGGACTATCCCTCGTCTTCTGCTCAGGTTCTCTGAGGGCCATCTACCGGTCGTACTCTTGACTCATAAGAGCCCCTCCGACGAGCCCGCCCAGTGATGCTGCCATATTTCTTTTATCATGTTTTTCACTAGGTGCTTAACGTCAGAGGGCCTGATATCGATGGTCCGAGCCAAAGGGTGCGACCTCCCGGGTTTCGCCGCCTCTTCCTCGTTCGTTACCCTGCAGGTCGACGGGTTCGGGAATCCAGACAACAAACACCGTTTTTCCGAGAGGCTCCATCTTGGCGTATTTCTCTAACAACTTCACCACGCGAGGGTTCACAGAGAACCTGTCTCGTTCGCCCAGTGTATCGCATATTGTTTTTATAACTGGTTATCCGTCCTAGTCGTGGTTTATATGTTTTTTCCTTGGTTCTTCTCTTTTTCGTCACAAAACTCATACTCCTTTTGACTAACCACCCAAATTAAAATTTACAACAGCACAGTCGGGCCAGTGAATAGGAATATGGACCAAAGTGAAAAATCACATACAATAAACAAATATTTTTTAACTTATCATTGAAATCTTAAGTACTATGCATTCTATTTATAATTTTTTAATAAAAATATTATTGCACCAATATTCATAGTATCTATTTGATAGCTATTTTTTTAAATAGATTCTAAATACCTCTGTCAATCATACTGTAACTATATTAAATTATCATCAAATACTTTAAATATTGACGTTATTCATGTCAGGTCAACATGTCAGGTTAAAATCAAGTGAACATAACAACTATTCACAAATGTTAAAAAAGTTAGGGCATTTAATTTATCTTCATAAGAAAACCTACACAATGATTAATAAATAACATTTTACAAAACATACTTTAGTTTTTTAATAATCAATTATTGAGTTCATAAGTGTACAAATTGTTTCGTAACATTTCTACAACCTCGTAGAAATTTTTCCTCGTTTTGCCCAAATCAGAAAGACGTCACTCCATGCGAAAGTTAATTTCGACCATTGCGTCCGGCAAAGAATGATTGATGGGGCACAATAAGAAAAATATTAATTGCCGGAATCAACTTCCGGGCCAAACGAATTTATGGCAAAAACCGTATTTTACCCTGACCCCCTGGGGGTCGGGAGGGCACAGCTGATTAAAACAAGGGAGATTTTATTTGTTGCCTTCACAGTTTGCAGGGACGTAGAGTTATTTAGGAGCTATTATCTGTATGGAGGCTCACCATCTGTCCCCCGCTTCGAACTTTTAATTCAGCCCCAGTAATTTCCAGGCCTCCTCCCGTAATTGTTCTTCCCGCATTCCCGGGGATGTATTAAAAAATCGCATGGCCGAGTAATGTTTCAGCCGGAATCCGACGAGGATATTTATTTGATTGTACCTGCTACACTGCCCCCGTGTTTTTTCCCTCCTGGGATACGACTTCTTTACGAGGCCCGACAATTGCTTCCATCTGGACGAAATACTGGTTCGGTGTGCCTCTTTTACACTTTTTAATATGGGTATTTTATTCTAATGCACCCCCATTATATATATACATTTTTTAAATTCCGAATTTGAAATAAATGATAAAACCTTTCATCTGATAATATAATTTCATTCTTAACGTATTAACTTCACGGCGTAATTCCCCATTACAAGAAAAATTGATTGCAGAATTTTTTTGTACCTACGTTGTTGGGTATTCAGTGGCCTAATCCGTTTGTGGGAGGTAATCCTTTTCCCAAATCTATTGCCAGATCTGTTTTACGACACTTTGCCACTCAAATCTCTCACCTGATTGGATCTAGAGCTTAGTATATTAAATGATCCTTAAAATAGCGTCAATACGCAATAAAACAAAAAATTAAAATGTTATCTATTATAAATAAAAAATATATTATAAGAAAAGGACAGATAAGTTACGACAAAATTAAACAAATTTAGTTTCAATTTTAATAATAAAACTATCCAATAAAATTATAGTATTAGTTTTAAATTAAAAAATTAATTAAACAAAGAAACAAGGAAGAGCTCTTCAATTATTTAAAAAACGAAAGAAACAGTAAGTTAGAATGAAGTTACAAAGAATATATTTAAACAAAACCAGGTGCGTTGGTGGCCGCAAGGTTTAGGCTTTGACACGGCACTCATCACTGTAAGGTAAAGGTCCCCCCCCAGCGGCCCTGCATTCAAACCCGACATACTTACAAATGGGCTTTTTTTAAAAAACACCGGCACCCAGAGGGTTGATATGAAAAAAAATTAAACTAAAAGTTCATTTGTGAGTACTCTTGATGTATAGATGCGATTTGCGTTTCGGTTGTGCAGGAAAGACCGGTGAAGTCAGGTCTACCTACGCTGTGATGCGGGAAGATGACGATCATCGTGAACCAAGAAGTACAACAAAATTGATTGTAGTGCGGCGCACGAATATTAATAACGCCCGAATTGTAGAACAGGATTAAACTATCGAATTTACAATACTTATACGGAATATTACTGCCGAAACATCTAACTTTAAAGAAAAGGAGGGCGTGCTGTTGGAACTGGACCAGTTGATTGGACTTGACAAAAGGAGTGGTAGTTTCCATAGTATTGAAAAATGCCTGTAAGCACTGGTGCTCATGGCAACTGGAAGCGTAAACATTTGGTTCCCACAGCAACGAGAGGCTTAAAAATTCGTTTCTCGTGGAAAAGAGACCAAACATACTCAAACTTAAATTAAAAACAAAAATACAATTTAATTTTAGGCGTAAACATACGCTATAAAAGTTGACAATCTACAATCATCTGGTCTGAATACTAACGGCGGAACGTACTGACCGTCGTGTCAGCTTTGATCAGCTATTCCTGCTGCGCAGATTTGTAACCGTAACAGTTGACAGAAGCCCCTTGGGTCAAAGTCCAATACAACCGACCATGAGATCAATTGAAATTGAAGCTACGACTATCATAAAGTATTAATTAACATTGATTTCTTAAAGGTGTTTGTCACGTTTGTTCATTAAAGCCAGTCAATGTGTCCACGTGTTTTTTAGATAATTAAGAAAATACATTATTTACTTACATTTACTTTGGTGTTTCGGGAATTTACACCCATCATCAGGGATCTTATATAGTATCAAATTAGTAATTATCCATATTTAATTTTAAAATTAATGTTCTGTGTGTATGGTCGCACCCACTGTAAAAGATAGAGAAGAAAAGAGAGAGAGAGAGAGAAGTAGGAAAGGAAGAAAGTGTGACATAGATAGATTGTAAAAAGTAAGAGATTGTTTTCGTTCCCAACCTACTCATTCTCCCCCCCTCTCTCACTCTCACTCTCTCTCTCTCTCTCTCTCTTCTCTTCTCTTCTCTTCTCTCTTTCTTTCATTGATAATTTAATATTTGTATTAACTAAAATAATAATTATGGATAGTAAAGGATTGTTTAGGAAGCAAATATTAAAAAAACTTATATAGCAAAAATATTAAGAAAGTTTGTCAAGAGCCAGACCTAGTACACCGCTAATTAATAATAATTACTGCGTATAGAACGGATGTTTATATTATTAAATTAAATCAATTGAAACCATTTGAATAAGTTCTTCTCAATTAAGCTATTTGAATAAGAAGCAGCCTTTAGAAACTAAACCAGATAAACTCTGACAGTAATTAGTAGACTAAAGTGTATTTATTATTTATATATATTTAAATCATTTTAAAATTCATACATGGTTTCATTTGGCCAGCTTTAATAAAGAAATGTTTTTATAAAAAATAAATGTAAACAAAAACTTTTGGTTAGTTTCAATCTCACGAAGACTATTTTCATCTGGAAGTTTAAATTACTGTCTGAATCGCAGTTGTCTTGGAATGTTAGAAAGTCTTCCTTGTCGACATTATAAAAATAAAAACATTCGACTCTGTTTATAATGTATATGATTAAAACATTGTCACATTATTTGAACTATAATAGCACATTAAAATAATTAATTATTACCATTTCATTGTTTCAATTAAATTTAAAGGGGGCCGCGGTAGCCGAGTAGTTAGCGTTAGAGACTCTCGGCTAGAAGACCCTGCGGTCGCGGGTTCGATTCCCGCCGTCGCCTCTGGCCCTTTTTTCACGATACCCTTCCCCCAAAAAACGAATAGCGGAATAAGTATATATAACAGTCTGGCTAGATATGCTTAGTTCATGAGGCCCTATATAAAAGAAAAAAAATTTAATTTTAAATATCTTTAAGTCTGACTAAGTCAAAACCAGACGGTTCCAGGTACGATGGTGGTTGGTAACTGTGGTTTAGATATTTACTTTTAAAACTTTCGTATGCAATTTTACATAAATTTGAATTAGAGAACAGCTTTGATGCCGTCGCTCTTGTGAACAATGTGGAGGACGTGGTGCACTTTCGTTTCACCTGCACGAGGCTGGGAAATGAATTGGGCTAGGGGTAAATCTAAATTAATCTTGTTTAGTTATGCAAGCTGACAATTTTGCACTTTATGCTTCCTGAAATGCTTGTCTAATTACTCGGCAGAAAATTCGTAAGGAGCAATTACCCCACAAAAGGTAGCGAGCCAGCGAGTCCCTAATTATTTTTCATCCCGTTTAAAGGCGTGTTTAATTTGGAGACGGAAAGTCATAAAAAAGGCATAAAAGTATAAATTAATTAGAAGGGTGGGACGCGGCTCAATTTGCGTGCAACCCCTTTTGTCTAGTTTACGACGGCTGAAGGGTGAGAACTTAAATTAAAATCGAGAGGGTTAGGACCATTCCTTGCGTATTTCACATACCTGTTTTACCAAGTCAATCCGGGCTTGAGAGCAAATGTTGTGGACTACTTTGACTACTTTCATCCCAGCTATATTATATAAAATCACAAATAAAATTAAATTAAAACAATGAAATGGTAATGATTAATTTATTTTATAATGCTATTATAGTTCAAATAATGTGACAATGTTTTAATCATATACATTATAAACAGAGTCTAATGTTTCTATTTTTAATTTTTATAATGTCAACAAGGAAGACTTGATACAAAATTTGATATGACTATTAAACATATTAATTAAAAAAATCGATAAATATTTTCAAAAGCATCACATCATTTTATAATTGGAGGGAAAAAGAATTTTAATAAATTTTTGTTAAAAACCATTGAAATTGACAATTTATCAAGGAATTGCTCTTTCTATGTACTGGCTTAATTTGTACAGTTTTTCTTGTAAAAGAACAAAAATGTATTAACAGAATGGAATATTTTGATGCTCTTTATATTGAGAACGTGTAGAAATATAAAAATTAGCTTCATTCGTTTTCCTGATCCGCTTGACCAATTAATCTTTCAATTAATTAAGGCTTATAGCTGAGGTAAAAAAGTCAGTGCCACGAGCGGGATTCGAACCCACGATCTTCGGCCTAGATACGCCGCTGCTTTGCTACTCGAGCCGTCGTGACCCCGATCCACTCGGTCACTAACATCCCATCTGAACCGTGTCAAACGAGCCTATGAGACTCTACATACCATTTATACTAATTAACCTGTCTTCCTGTACGGTTCTGCGGAGTTCTCGCTCGTCAGACCAGTTAATTCGTACATAACAACTCACGCTAATAAATACACTCATTCTGTACGGATCACTTTTGGGAAATATTACAACCGAAGTGTCTTCGACTTCACCCTCAAATCTCGACACAAATAATTAATAAATTAATTCTGTAGGCATGAAATTAGTCCACATTCAATCACAGTCAAACCAACGCATACTTCAACATTCAGATATTGTAAGATAGATGCGGTCTGGTGTGATGTAGGTATCAGAAAAACATTTTCTTTATCGTGCCAACGTTTCGATCTTTTATTGAGATAATGTTCAGAGCCTGGGATTCACAAACATAGTTTAAATCTAACAAAAACACGTAGAATAGGAAAAAAATATTTATTGCTCGCTGTCATAAGCACTCCCAACAAGACACGCAAGAATGGCACAATTACACAGAAGACAAACACTTTGAGCCCTGAAGATGATCTCAATAAAAGATCGAAACGTTGGCACGATAAAGAAAATGTTTTTCTGATACCTACATCACACCAGGCCGCATCTCACGATATCTAAACAATTATCGATTAACGGTCACTAATCTCTATACATTACTACAAATAAGCCACAATTGATTAGTGATCATAGTTAACTATATTAATTATTCTAATGAATAATTCTTTTTATCTAAGGTTTTTGGTTGAGGCGATAAATTAATGCAACGAGCGGGATTCGAACCTTTATGCTCAATACGCTGCTCCTATAACCACTTGAGGCTATCACGACTTCGATCCCCTCCAATACCAACTCATCTTAACCTAAAACCGTTCGAAATTTTTCACTTTTTCCATTTTTCAAATTTAAATTAATATGGTCAATTATGACCGCTAAACGTACATGGATTTTTACATGCATTTTTTGAAGGGACTGGCAATGAGTATGAAACTCTCCCTTCTCGTCTCTTTTGGAAAATTAGTGGTTAATACTGTTTTTCCTCCAGCCTCAATATCTTAATCAATGGACTTTCAAGAAAATAAAACTCATTAGTTAGTCCATTTTGCTGGGAGGTAGAAACGTACTATCAGGAAAAGCGTACACTGTAACCACCCTGTTCTGACGAGCATTTCGGACGTATTCGTCAGAACAAAATTTCGCCAGAATTCGCATCCAAAGTAACTATAGACAAAACCGTTGCGGCCACCGATGCCCCACCCCAAAGATATTGTATGTCGAATTGTTTCCTTGTTTGTTCAACGCTTGTTCTATAATTAATGGTTGAAAATGTCATCATACACGTCAAATATAGTTAGAATATTCTCTATAGAAAATTGAGAAAACAATTAAACCAATTCACAAGAGCAGTTGCGGTAAGTACTCTTCCAAGTCCTCGAGAAATACGTGTCTCCTCATAATTTCTCCTGAAATTAGAAGTGGTTCCTTTCCCCATTTCGCGGAGTACGAGAACCGAATAATAACTCCGTACTCAATTTGTGCACACCGTCGATATCGATTGTTTGCCCGGCGCAATAAAGGGATGCATCATGTAAGGCTATTAAGGTAATCCGTGTTTTTTCACCCGCTCCGATTTTGTTATAAATGTCAGCTTAATGATTTTTGCCCGAAAATGGAAACCCGTCGGGAGGTCGGAGGGCGCTGTTGAGCTAATTAAGGATACCACGTCAGGGCCATGTGTGCACATTTTAATATCCATGTCGGGATCATTAGTCTGCCGTTCACCATACTGTGCTGATACTCTCCCTCCGTACTATGAAAAATAGCTCAGCCAACATTAAACTAATGCTCTCGATTCGAATTGCGTTCCCTCTTCCTTCGTTTTTTTTTAATAAAAATTCCCTTTGAAAAATGGTCAGATTTAGTATTGTGACCTTTTAACTTATTAGCCTTTCTTTGTTTCCTTCAGAGGGTCAATTTGTAACCATCTTAATCTGGTTGCTAAAATTCGAAATGAGGAAATAATGCTATTAATATTTCTTAGTTTAATATTATTTAAACCGGAAACATTGACAATCTTTATTACATATTAGGCAACTCAAGCTGTAACCAACTTGTTGATTGTTTTTATGATGCCTTCAATTTTATGGACACCATGTGTTACCCCTTCGGATACAAATAACTGTCTTAATTTTTGTTGGATGATATAGTTTCAAAAGTCAAGTCAAGAAGACAAACACATTTTTTAAATTTGTAAGTATGCACGTGCAAAAATTTGAGGTTATTTTCTTCACAGAGCAGTTTATGTTTACAGCTTATTGTGGGTTCTTGATAAGTAAATTCTGTCTTTTAAGGTTTGATTAACCCCCTTGAGGGCCGGTGGAATTTTGATTTGAAATAAATTATAAACTCAACTGTAGAGGGACACCTCTATTTTGTTTCTTTTAAAACAAATGTATTTTCTTATTAATCAAAATACGTTATATAACAAAACCCATAAAAGAACAGAGCATGAACTTCTACTTACAAACTAACAATATAAGAATAACTAGACACTATGGTAATAATATGGGCCTGAACAGGAAAATTAAAATAATAAACCTTGATAACAAAATGGAAAATTATCAAACAAAATGATAAATGAAAATGTGCCACACAACAGAAATAATTTATATTAATAAAAATCAAAGTGGATGTAAATCTGAGTTGACTGGCTTTCAGCTGGATTTTTTTCTTATTGTTTTACTTACAATGCCTAGGCTAGATTGAACTATCCGTCCTCGTTTTTCTGCCTGAAGCATGGGGAGAGCCTGGACATAATTTGTTGTTATAACCTGTATATATACAGATATATAAAAAAAAGATTAAATCACCACAGTTAATAAACAACAAATTGCCATTGGATGTCTTCAGTTCTTGAAAAAGTCATTGTTAACTCTCCAGATTTGATCGAATATGAAATGAAATTATCCGAACTTTAAACGTATATGGCTGCGGTGTGGTTGAAATACGCTGCGTCAATGTTTAAATACCAGGGCCAGGATTCTCATGAATTTAACAAGAGTGCACATATGGCTCACTGGAATTCAGATTGCCATTAGAACAGATTATAGTTCAAAGTTATCTGTTCGTAAAGTTTCCCCGTGATTTTCATATATTTAACTGGTATGTGGAAAAAGATACGCCCTGATTAACTTATTGCTGGTTGGTGGAATTATTATTCATAAAGTCAATTCGTATTCGTATCTTTTTCAAACCATCCGTAAGTATGCGATACCGTTGTGTATCAAACTGATCCATTGGTTTAAAGAAAGGCCAACACATATAAAGTTAAAAAATAAAATACGGCTTAAAACTTCGTATTCTGTTTTATAATACACAAATTTCATTATACACACAAAAATATAATTTTCCCTTCGCAACGGAAATTTTACCATGCAAATATGAACATGCAATAATTTATGGAAACCGTGGTTCCCTGTCATTAATAATCAACGAGACGATCTTACAGTGTTAGGCGAACATTTAGCCGAAAATGAAGTTAACGAAAGAGTGGATGTTAATTGGACCGAGGGGGCTGGATTTAACCGTATCCCTAAATACTTCATGAAGCAAGGTGGATGCAATTAGAGACCGACTCGGCGGTCCCCAGGGCTCGATTTAGAGATAAACAGAGCCACCGCACTGCCCGAAAAACACGGTCCTCGCCCATTACAGACGGACGCACGATATGGAATTTTAATGCTGGGGGACCAAGGATGCCAGAGATATTGGACCTATCTTTGTTATCTCTGCATCTAGCTCCCTGGGCTATTGTAACCCCTTCCACCAATGATATGAGCCTATTACTGAAGGGGTACATGACTACCTCCTGTTCAAACATTTATGTTTTATTTTTTTAAACTATATCTTTCTGAACGAAGTCCAAAAACAAAATGAATGTAGGTACATAGAAAGATTCACATATATCTTGCTCACTCTCTTTCTCACTTCCATTCCTTTCGCTCTCTCTCTCTCTCTCTCTCTCTCTCTCTCTCTCTCTCTCTCTCTCTCTCT
>CM077102.1:27315273-27331776 GCA_039619505.1 Cimex hemipterus
AGATAGATAGATAGATAGATAGATAGATAGATAGATAGATAGATAGAGAGAGAGAGAGAGAGAGGAGAGAGAGAATGGAGAATGAAGAAAAACGAGGAAAAGAGATAGAAATACCTCAAACCCTAGAATCAGTGTTGCCCCCAGTGTTGCCCAAATTCGGATAGCAAGAACGTGAGGGGAGAAAGAAAAGACACGCACACACATATATGTATATGACTCCAGAGGACAAAAGTAATTCAAACCTTTTTTGAATCCCTATGTATTTGTTTCTCCCGTATTTTCCTCAAAACGGCAAATTTTATTATTTTACTTTGACATGCTTCAATCAGAGTAAGTGAAGTAAGCTGGTTAAGTGCTTCAATCACTATTTGTTCTTTTAGGTGTAATTATAGTTTTAAGCATTATATCAGTTGTCGTTGTCAGACACCATGTCGTAGTACGTACCGCGGTTCATTTCCGGCTACTGTTGCGCCTGGATGACGGGTGGAAATTTACACTGGAATTCCTCGTGGAATCCAACTAATGCGAGAATTGCGTCTGGTGGAAGATAACACGCCTGACACTTCTAATCGATTAGACAGGTGAAATAGTGGTATTTGAACCAAGAAGGATCAGGGGAGACGTGCTCGCAAAAACAAATTTAATATATTATCACAATAAATATTTCCTGCCGGGATTGAGTGAAAAAGAAGATCAAATAGAGATAGTCCAAAAATTGATATGGCGTGAAATGTAAATTCCGTCGGATAATCCGGCCCGGAGGGCCAAAATTTTATTGTGTAATTTAACTTAGGTATTAGGAAAACAATTGTTACTGAATCTCAATAAAGTGCTATTAACATGCTTGTTAATCTTGTAAATTGTTTGTAAAAGTTTCAAAGTCCTGAAGAAGGGATTTAAATGGTGTTAATGAATATAGACGTATTGGCCACACTGTATAAGATAACCCGATGTATTTAATCAATGAATTTAATTAGCCTTAAAACCATAAGTAGCAGTGTTGCAAATATTTATATTTGTTAATCTTTTGAATTTGTTGATGTCGTTATTACGAGTACACTTCGTGTGAATGTGTAGTTGGGTTGAAAACTTCGTCAAATTTCGGTTAGAGACTGGAATACACTTATTAACAGTAGGACGATGAGAAATTGCGGAAAAAAGGACAAGAAAAACAGTCCTAAGAAGATTAGACGAGGGCTTACTGTCCCCGGATTACTGACGGCGACGGGATTTTAGAAAACGCAGATGAGACAAAAGCTCGAGCCGATGAAACTTTTAAAAGGCGGCCTCACGTTTTTCCTTTAAAACGCTCAACTCTGAATATTGCGGGACCAGGACGTTAAGTGTGTGCGTGTGTAAAGGCGGCTGAAAAGATTCAAATAACACGACTGAGATTTAAAAATGAAAATCTAGATTCCTTTTTGCCATGCCAAATTGAGAAGAATGAGAAGAGAGTGACAGATATATATATATATATATATATATATAATATATACATTATAGGGATAATTAGCGGTGAATATACTTATAATCAAAGATAATCTAATAAAAACGTTAATTCAAATATATCTAGATTGGATCGAAAAATATAATTATACGGTTTAATAAAAAATTGCTATATAACGTACTTTTTTAATCCGGCCCGGAGGACCAAACGATTCGGCATGAATTAACCTCAAGATTGATAAATAAAAACAAATTTTCGTTTTCTTTTAAGACGGGCATTTTTTTGGATCGCAAATCTGTTTTTTTCATCTATTTCGGATTACCGGAGTGGGTATAGGTTGGGTTGGGTTAGGTTAGGAAGGATTGGATTTAGGGTAGCGTTGGGGCTAGGTTATGTAGCTAAGGGTAGACATCGTAAGGTAGAATGAGAGTCAGGTTTAGGGATATTTTAGATTGACTAGAATTACTAGAATATTTACGGAAAGAGCGAGAGAGAAGGAAGGGAGAGGGGAAGATAGATTGATGAGGGTGCGACCAAGTAACCAAGAGAAGAGTGAAAAGTGGCGGGAGGGAGGGAGAGAGAGAGAGAGAGAGAGAGAGAGAGAGAGAGAGGGAGAGCTATGGAAGTTAGAAAGGGAGTGTTGAAAATAAATCAACCAAGAGGAGAGGAAAAAAGAACCCTACAAGAATATGTTTATAGCTATCGAGATAGAGGGTTAAAAGATGGCAGAACCTAATATAATGAATACAAACTTGTGTAATTAAATAGACCAATTAATCTGACAGATAAAGAGAAAGACAGTGAATAAAGGTAATAATCGCATCCTGTTCAACATAGTTTCATTACTATTGATTAAACGATTACAAAATCATTAGTAGAGTAACAACTCCAGGAAGAATTCAATGCAGGCAAATATTGAAAAAGATATTTTGTTATTTTCAACTTTTTCTGGACTATTTTTATGTTCCTCATAGCATGAACAATAAACTTTCAAATCATCTGGAGTTGATTTTGACGTTCTTTGAGTTAGGTCAAATGCACCCAAATATCACACGTGTTGTAAGGTGGACATGACGCCGAATCTGACAGATCATTTGAATAGAAGTGCGTTCCTAGATAGCTGTCAAGCAAAACGCTGTTAGGAATATTAATATGCGTAGTGGTGGGTTGTACAGTTAAACTTGACCAATCAATTCCTACCGATCAGGATATGTCAATTCTTTTAATAGACTATATTAATACATGCAAATTGATGTTATTAAATACTTCTATCAATTACTTAAGCTTTTCATGTAAGGTTTTGATTGAAATGAAAAATTTAGTGTCACGAGCGGGTTTCGAACCCACGACTTTTTGGCTTTATACGTCGCTGCTCTAAATATTTCAGCTATCGTGACATCGATCCTCTCGGATACCAACTCCTAATCTCAACCTATAACCTTTCGAATTTTCCCTTTTTCACCATTTTTCAATGTACGAGTGTATCGAATCTACCATAGCTCAAGTGGTTAGATCAGCGAGTTGTTTTGCCGAAGTTCGTGGGTTCGAATCCCGCTCGTGACACATACTTTTTCATTTCAACCTAAACCTTATATAAAAAGATTAAGTAATTGACAAAAGTAATTTGATCAATAGACCACTAAATATAATGGAGTTATTAAATGCAGAACATAAATAATAATTATTTTACAGTGTCAATTCTTGCATTATTTGATGATTATTATCGTAAACTATTAAATAAACATAATTTTGTTATCTTTATAAATTCTCATGTTAGGTACAATTGTATTCATTATTATTAGTTGTTTATTTAGAAATGTGAGATGCGGTCTGGTTTGATGTAGGTTACAGAAAAACATTTTCTTCATCGTGCCCGTTACGAGCTTTATTGAGATCATCTTCAGAGCTCAAAGAGTTTGTCTTCTGTGTAATTGTGTCATTCTTGCATGGCGAGTCGAGTGTGCAATTATTAGTTGTGTTTAGCTTATTATTTTGTACACCTCTCCATTTAAACGAAACAGTTTTACGTTTTTCAAGTGTGTTTTTATCTTTTCGAATTTTTAAAAAATAAAAACCCCTTTCTTTTCTATTTCTTTTTATAATTTTACTACAATGGCAGTAGTGTAATGATAATTGAATATGTACGGGTTTTTACCACTGGTTTTCTGTTTTAGTAAAGGAATAGGATTTAATATTGTATGATGTTTTCAGGTGTCAGTGGCTGGTTTGTTGTCTTGCCTCACTCTGCTTACATCAAATGAACAACTGAATATTTTCTACACATGCCGGGTGTATCTTTTGGAATGTACAAAGTTTTTCAGTTCGGCGGCTGAAAAAGCGTCGTCAGATTTGAAACTGCTTAAGGTGAAAAAATTTATTTAATTCATTTTGTTGGAAACTAACATGGCTAATTAGATCTGGATTTTGATGAATGGGTGTTCAAATGGGTAATTAATTTTAGAACGTTAAACTGTAAAATTAAGCATGGTTAAAAATGTGAATGTCAGGGCTTGTTGAAACGTAATCCTCTTAGTGATTTTTTTAAAATAACTTATTTATAAAGCTTGTTGTTCCGAAGATATTCAGATGAGCGTCTCTTAATATCTTCTGAGTTATAGCGTGTCAAAGAGGTGGCATTTTTTATGTTCAGATAAGGAAATGAAAAAGGTTTTTAGACTCGTCGTCGACGCTGTTCAAAACAGTGCCAAGTATTTCGAGATGGCCCATGTGGCCGGCAGATGTGTCTCGTGAGAACAATCGGATTTCTCAATATCCATTATAACGACAAAGGCAGAGCTGGTTTTAACACTTTCCAGCCTGTCTGAAAGACTGACCGTTGGCCTAATCAAGGATTTGTCCCAGCCTGTTAGCTTATGCGCCATTTGCTCGGCGAGGGACATAACCGTCCAATATTGGATTATCCCCGCTCAACTCTGATTCACTCGCAGGAGGGCATACATCAAAATTGCATAATATTAGCATGTCCTATGTAGTTAGCAATAGTTAATACTCGGTTCCCCATGCACTTTGGATGGTCAAATATATCAGACGTTGATCTCAGGCATGTTTGATGTTTGCACTACATCAATATGCAAAACATCTATACATAAATTTCGATAATTATTTATACAATTAATTTAAATAATTTTAAAGTTGGTATCTGGTAGGTCTATTATATTATCGCTTTTAAAGATTATGTCATAAATACCATTATTAATATCCTAAGCTCAATAATCCTATAGAATTGTCTATAGCGTATAAATGTTTTATAAAAAGAAATTAAGTAATTGGTTCTGTCAAACATTCTGTCAAAACGCAAAGAAATTTTTTTTGCCAAAATTTCAATATCCTTCACTTTATAATACTTGTATAAATGTGCAGAAATAAAAGATTAGCATATACATATTTATTATATAAAATTAAACGCATGCACGTTAATTCTTTTAATTTTTTAGATTTTTTGTTTTAATTCAGTGCAAAACCACCATTTCCACAATCTTAGCTGCATTATTGCGATAATAAATATACAGAAGGTTGTCTTATATAACTATATTAAATCCTCATTTTTGGTTTGCTAATGAAGGAGATTGTTACATTTATTTAATTTTTTTTTACTTTACCAGAAAAAATGGATTGTTACATTCATTTAATTTTTTTTACTTTACCAGGAAAAAAGGATATTGTTACATTTATTTATTTTTTTTACTTTACCAGAAAAAATGATATTGTTACATGTATTTAATTTTTTTACTTCAGCAGAAAAAGGAGAAGGTTAGGGATGGCCAGGGGTTTTTACGTTACCAGAAAAAAAGGAGATCGTTACAATTATTTAATTTTTTCCTTACCAGAAAAAATGAGATTATTACATTTATTTAATTTTTTACTTTACCAGAGAAAAATACTCTTAACCCTTAATCAAATTAATTTGTGAAGAATTTTTTATTTATTTTAACATTGTTTTAGAATAATAATAGCAATATAATATTGGTTTTGTTTATTTTCCTTCCAACCTACTAAAAACTAATTTGTAACGAATGTTGCGTCGAAAAGTGAAACGCCTATTTTTTGGTACGATACTAACAAAATAAAGCCGAGCCATAATTTCACGCACCAAAGTTGATTTTCATATGATGCGCTGAAAACTGACTCACTTTGTTTTATTAACGTATTATTCATTAATCATTAACGTATTAATCAAAGTAAATAATCCTCGAATCAGATTTCAATGCACCAACGTTGATTTTCCAATGATGCGCCGAAAATTGACTCACCCTGTATATTTCATACATACAGGGTGGCGCCAATCAATTCAGCCCCAATTCCAGATCTTATAGGGCATTAAACGCTGAGTAAAAAAGGTCCTATGAGCCTCTGTCCGCAAACCCTTCAGTTCCGAGCTACAGGCAAACAAACATGAAAAACCACGTTTTTTCACCTTGTTCGTGAAATTGTTAGTAAATGGTTAGCCTGACCGTAAAACAGCTCCAAAGAACATCTATAGAGGATTAATGTCTGCATCTAACGAGGTCAAAATCACCCGGATCGGCCGACAATCTCATTTTTGGCGATTTTCCAAAATTAGGAGGTGAAGAGGTCACACAATTCTCTCTTTCTCACTCCCTCTCTCCCCCTCTCTCTTTATCATTATATTTCTCCTACTTTCTTTTATTCTCTCTCAATCTTTCTCACTCTCCTCTCTCAGCTTTTTCTCTACTCATCTACACATTCTCTCTTCCTTCCGCTCTCTCTTTCTATCTATCTCTTTCCCTATCTCTCATACTTTCTCTCTTTGTATCACTCTCTCTTTATCTCATGATTTCAATTTCTTTCTCTCTCTCTCTCTCTCTCTCTCTCTCTATCTATATATCTATCTCTTTCTCTGTCTCTCATACCCTGGTGTTTGTATTTGGGCTTTACTACTGCTGTGATTTTGTGGTTGCTGGTGTTATTTTATGTGTTTATGGAAAAAACCATCGAAACATTTGTAAGTATCGTGCTGCCCTGCATTGAAACCCCGTACATTTACCATTCAATGAAAAGCCTCGTGTGAACGCTTTAACCATTGCGGCCATCAACAGCCTTTAATCTAAATTTAGATCATGAGTTTTGAAGAACTTAATCTTATCCACTTAAAAGAAGTTTACTGCTAATAGCTGGGATTATAAAACAAATAAAAAATATAGGCCAGTTAAAGTAGATCGAGAGGATGGATAGTTATTGTTGCAGGAAGCTATTATATTAACAATTTGTAAAATACTGCTCGATACCCTGGAGTATTGCTGATTTATTCATAAGGCCATATGATAGGATGGAGATATCGGAGCTGCTTTTTGTGTCCCCAAGCGGTGTAATTAACAGGGAAGATAATGAGCGGATCTATGTCCCTCAGAGGAATTCGCTCAGCGGCACCGCTACCCCTCCGACTGGATCGCAAGGGGTGCGAACCGAGGGGTGGCGATCCGCTCAGTTTTCCCGGTTCCCCGTGATAAACCACTATCAGCCGGTGGTTCTTTTCCCCCTTCTGAATTATGGCAAATTGATTCGTGTTAATTCCACAGATAGGGCATTTTTTAGCCGACACTTAATCCCTCATTGGGGCATTAAACCTTGGTATTATCGGGTCAGCACGTTCCGCCTATGGGGATCAGCTCGTGATTTATTAATCAAGAATTTTGTATTTATAAGGAATCGGTTTTTTAAAATGCTAACTGTTATTAAAAAAAAGGTAATAACTGAGTTTGTATTAATTTCTGTTCACATATAATTTGCTAAACTACTTAGACCTTAGCTCTGTTGATTACTATAACGTAGCTATAAAATATTTATGTTATATGGAGGCTTAAATCCAAACATAAATTTTCTTAAAAATTGTAGTTCACTTCAGCAGGTAAGATGTTACAATGATCAAGCTAATAAATACAAAATTATTTTGTTTTTAAAGAGAAAATACATACTAGTACTCCAATGATACTAAAATATTAGTCTGCTTAAGTGATTGTGTGCCATTATCACTTTCACTTTCAAATAAAACTGTTTACGTATATGCCAATAAGTACTACATTGGAAGGGACGCTGGACACATTTATGCAATAATAATTTAAGACTAAATTTCTTTAAATGTAATGTTTTATTGAAATGGAAAACTAACTGTCACGGGCGGGATTCGAACCCACAACCTTCCTACATACCCTGCTGCTCTACCACTTAAACTGAAATAACTTCGATTCACTCGGACATCGACTCCCCATCTTTTGAATTTTTCTTCCTTTTTGCTATTTTTCAAATGTCGTGTAATCTATTTGATTTTCGGTGACAAATGAAATGGCCACGGAGAGCTTTAGTAAAGTACATTTCATTTTGCTTATTAAATCCATTATATTTCGTGGTCCGAGTGTCGAAACAAATTCTTTTCAATTAATTAATCTTTAAGTAAGGTATTGCTAGGTGGATCGAAGTCACGATAGCTGGTAGTATTTAGCCGAAGCTCGTGAGTTCGAATCCCGCTCGTGACACTTACTTTTTATCTCAACCAATACCTTACTTAAAGATGACTTAATTGAAAAAAATGTATTTGGTCAATCGGACCACGAAACCTAACGGATCTTTTAAGTAATATACCCAGGCGTTAATGTTATTAAAGAATGATTTGCAAAATTACGGGGATATTTCAGTCTTTATTAGAAAAATCTTGTGTTGCAGGAGTTATTAAACAATTAGGAAAATGTGAGAGTATTGTTAGATATTTTGAATACTTCCTAATTGAAAGCAGTCCCCAGGGGGGATCATTAAGAAAAGCCATCGAGTGCGACAAACACGTCAAATATTGTCAAAACAGGTTTGAACGTGCTACGATTGTGTTGCGCAAGATAAGTTGAAAGGGTGAGGGAATGGCTGACCAGGAAGCCCTGAATTCAAAGGGCCTCCCAAGGAGGGTTGGGGGCTCTGTGTGTGATTTGGCGTAGAATTAATTAAGTATTATTGTGAGAACGTTGGACGGGAGGACGGAATTATTTCAATAGGTCTCCGGAATTAGGAGAGCCCCATTGAAGGGAAGGTGCACATCGCTCCTCTCGTACTTATAATTGAATATACTCCCTGGGATAACCTTTGGAAGGACGAATTAATTTAAAGTGGTTTGAGAGGGAGGCGAGAAGTAAATGCTCTCTTTCGACGGTTCACTTACCCTAGGACACTTCCTCATCCTTGCCCTTTCATTATCCACAAGTTTATTAAGTTTTCACTTGCCTAAAGGTCCCCAGCTTGTATTAGTTCACAGTTGTATTCGCCATTTTCGTTAGCTTGACCACATAGAATAAATATATAATATGCAAGAAAAAAATATTACAAAAATAACCAATAAATTTCAGTCACTTTTATTAAAATAAATTCTTAGAAAAAAAAATTCTTGTTTAAAGTTTTATATATATAATTTTTATCCTCAAATTAATTTACAAATTATAAAAAAAAATTAACCAGTTTATTGTAATTTCTCTTGATTAACAAACACTAATGGATGGAGGAAACCCTATTTAGAAGGAAAAGCGAGAGTAAAACAAAATATAAATTATTCCTAAATATAAAGTAATATAAAAAGTAATTAATTGCTAATATGGATTTAATAATATCCCGGTAAAAATGTACTTAACGTAAATCTGTCTATAGAAGAACTAAACAAATTTCTGTTCAGTCTATACAGGTGGCACTGAGAAAAAGATAAAAGCCAATACCAACCGACACGTAAAAATAGGAAAACAATACTTTATAAAATTAGCTTTTAATGTAATGACCAACAAAATGCAACAAAAAAATCACATATTCAGCCGATTTAAAACAATGCACTGATCAACAAAAAATTGCGAATAAATATTAGTAAAATGACTGTTGGAGAAAAAATCAATTTAAATGAAAAATAACATGTACAAATAATAAAAAAAATACGAAAGAAACAAAAATGAATGATCGCAATAGTAGAAATTGAATAAAACAAGATAAAACCGTTTTAAATGAAACTAACGTTCAATACAAATTTAAAAACAAACATGTATAATGAATTAAAAAATGAGAAAAACTGACTAAAAGAGCAAATTTAAATGCCAATTAAACTGGTTTTTAAAGTACAAGTAATATTAAATAACAAATCTATCTAGCAGAAATATCAAAACTGGCGAAATGTTGGAACAAATGGATCAGAGAAAAATACTCAAATTATGTAAATTGACATCTGTTTGTTTAAAAATGTATGAAAAATGGTAAGAACTCCTAAAAATTATAATACTTTATTAGTTGCTTTTACGAATTTCTCAATGTATATTTTACATATTGTATAACACGTCTAATGGTTTGGTCTTGAATTACTCGAACGCATCACAGAGGCTAAACAGGCGAAAATGATGGAAAAATGATTCATCAAATAGATTATAAAAAATGCCTAAATTAAATTTACAACCCCTGTTGGTTTCAAGATTATGGAAAATTTAGAGAAAACAAATTCTGTAATGAACAATAGTTATTATTACCTTTTATGATTTCTTAATAAACAAGTCTAAAACAAAATTAATTATTTTAAATTTAATTTAGCCGTTTCATCTCGTAGTGGGGTTTGTTGTCTTGCCTCACCGTGCTTAAATCCTTGACACTGTACCGAGATTGGCTAGATGCTGAAATATATCTAACAGAAAAAAATGGCGGATAAATTAATATATACATAGATTAAATACAATAATAAAAATAAATATACAATTAAAACCGACGAAATTATAAAAAAAAAAAATACCCAAATCAAATTTACGTCTGTTTCACTACTTTCTTGGTCCGCTTTACCAATTAATACATTACATTTAATTAAGGTTTTTAGTCGAGATGAAAAAAAAGTTAATGGCACGAGCGGGATTCGAACCCACGATCGTGAAAAATGGCAAAAGGAGGAAAAACTCATAAGGTGGCGTTGAGATAGGAAGTTGATGTCCGAGTGGATCGAGGTGACGATAGCTCAAGTGGTAGAACAGCGGCGTATCTAGCCGAGGATCGTGGGTTCGAATCCCACTCGTGCCATTAACTTTTTTTCATCTCAACTGATGTTGGATTAAATTGCCAAATATTTCAAAAAGAGACACACAGTACTACTTCAGTATTTTTCGAACGAACCCAAAATATGTGTGATATGAGAGAGAAAAATAGAGAGAAGATGAGAAAATATGGCGGTTGAAAACAGTCATACTAATAATTATAAAACATATTACCATTAATTTTTTAAATGTAGTAATATTTGAAAGCATATCAAAATGTAACGAACTTTTTTGAATATGTAATCGAAAAAGATACAATATAATTGAAATTAAACCCATAAACACCATACATTATTACTGGTTGAAAGAAGAAATAAAAGATAAATAAAAATTACCAATTTCTTTCGGCCTTTATAAAATAATTAAAAATATTCTGTACGAAAGAAGATAATTTTTTCTACCATTTCCAATTTTAAATTCACTTTTCTTTTTTTTACATCTGACGAGTCTATTTCAAATTACGATAATGTCCTTACAAGACTTTAAAAAAATTATAATTTTTGACATACTTCCTTGTATTATTTCTATTTATCTGCCTTTCTCTTATATACCTACAACTATTACAACTAAATTTTACCTTTTCCAAATTGAGAAAAACTGTTTGAAAGTTGGTGTTTTTTTATTTAAAAAAAAAAATGATTTTTCTCTTCACCTCTTCGCTATTTAGTATAATTATATTATCTAAGAAAATAAACAAACTATGGAATGTACATAGCATTAAATAATATTAAAGGCTGCATTTTAAAAGCCGTACATTCAAACACGCCACATGGAATCCTATTTTTTTACACCGTCGTAGAATCTCCTCGTTAGAAATGTCCAAACTAGAAAATCAACGTTGACAATAATCTGTCATTTGGTTAAAATTTTCATTTTAAACTAATAGACAAAAGGGTTTGGAATACTGAATACGCGGCTTGGTCTATTTGCATGTAGAACGCCTGCTGCTATCTAGGGTGAATAAAAAAACTTATATCAAGCTCACCAGAGCTTTCTAGTGTTTGTTCATAGTCCATCTAGTGCTTTCGTCAATTCTATTTTACTCTTACAAATAAATTTCGCCGTTGGGTCTGTCTTGTGTCCATGGGAAAAAAGGTTTATTATCTAAAATAATTGAAAAATGAGTTTAATGTTTATTGCCCGTCGTGACGATGTTGCTTTCAAAAGATGATAACGAGTCTTAAATTGGTAAGGATTAGGAATGACAAACCGTCCTAAATGGTTGTGTTAATAATGGGTCTTTTGTCCTTTAACTGTTTCTTTTATCTCCGCCGTAAATGTGGTGACAAAACCCCAATTGAGTCGAATGTTTCTTGAACAACGGCTACAACTGTACAGCTTTGTAGATTTAAGTGTTTCGGATTTCACGTAACCTAGCCAACGAAGCGGTTAAATACTCGAGTGTTCACATAAATGAATATAGGCAAATTACCACTATTTGTTAGGGGTTACGTTCAATTCTATGAAACACAAGTTTCTTCATGCTTACTTTTCTTATTAAACAACATTTCCGAGATATCAATAATTGATGAGATTAAATTAATTTTATGATGATTCACAACAAAAGAGATTCGTGGACGTAGGTTCGGAACCCTTCAGGATTTTTATTTTCTAATGGCCAAAAATAAATCGCGCTTATATTTATTTGATAAAAAATCATATTTTCATAATCTTTTTCATTGCTTTGTATTATAAAACATAGGAAAAACATACAAACATTTATCGAAAATATCAATGAACAAAATTGCTCTGACCAAACGAGAAAGTCGGATGATGAAAAACAAGATGATCACAGATCTGAATGCACTTTTAAATTTTTATTATCATTTGTTCTACTTTATTATATTTATTCGGAAATCGTGAGATGCGATCTGGTGTGATGTAGGTTTCAGAAAAAACATTTTCTTTATCGTGCCAACGTTTCGATCTTTATTGAGATCATCTTTAGGGCCTGGAAATATAATTGTTTACATTTAACAAATACGAGTAAGATGGGGAAAAAGTGAATTTATACAATGTAAAAAAATTTTCCTACATCCTACACGTATTTGTAAAATTTAAACAATTTTTATAAATCCCAGGCCCTGAAGATGATCTCAATAAAGATCGAAACGTTGGCACGATAAAGAAAATGTTTTTTCTGAAACCTACATCACACCAGATCGCATCTCACGATTTCCGAATAAATATAATAAAGTAGAACAAATGATAATAAAAATTTAAAAGTGCATTCAGATCTGTGATCATCTTGTTTTTCATTATCCGACTTTCTCGTTTGGTCAGAGCAATTTTGTTCATTGATATTTTCGATAAATGTTTATATGTTTTTCCTATGTTTTGTAATACAAAGCAATGAAAAAGATTATGAGAATATGATTTTTTATCAAATAAATATAACCGCGATTTATTTTTGGCCATTAGAAAATAAAAATCCTGAAGGGTTTCGAACCTACGTCCACGAATCGCTTTTGTTGGGAATCATCATAAAATTAATGTAATCTTATCAATTATTGATATCTCGGAAATGTTGTTTAATAAGAAAAGTAAGCATGAAGAAACTTGTGTTTCATAGAATTGAACGTAACCCCTAACAAATAGTGGTAATTTGCCTATATTCATTTATGTGATTAATTGTTGAAATGACTAAATACTTTTTCTTTATGTAGGTATAAAAACAGATAGTCTTACAAGTATTTTTTTTTATTACTAGAAGCATTTTGACTGTTAAACCAGCAAGAAATATAAAACTTATATAATTTTTTGTTGTTTTTCATCACTATCTCTACTGGTGTTATCAGAAAACTTCTTCTGTTTATTTTTTATAGCTAGATTTATTAGATTTTTAAGGTAACATTCCATTTTCCTACGTAAGGTTTTTTATAAACAACAACACACTTTAATGAGTAAGCAATTTTACTTTGTTCCATTAAATTTATTTTGTCTTTAATTGTTAAAATGGCAGTAATTACTTTTTCCTTATGTAGTTATACGAACAGATAGTCTTACAACTATTTTTTTTTATTACTTCAAGTATCTTGTCCGTTAAACCAGTAAGAAATATAAAACTCATATAATTTTTTGCTGTTTTTCATCACTTTTTCTGTTGCGGTTATATTTTTTTATACCTAGATTTATTAGATTTTAAGATAATTATTTTTATGCTATTAGTTTCAATAAATTATTTAAATTTGCTATGATAATGGTAATATGGTCAAGGAATTGAAACATATTGCTTAAAATATAATCGGCACTCTTAGTTTAAAAAAATATTAAAATTAGTCTTAAAATATTTTACAACACAATTGTTCCGAAATACAAATTTAAAAAATTATTTTCATAATTTTATAGACGGAGAAAGAACAGATTATAAGATTTATAATTTATTATTATTTCTAATGTTTGTATAAATCTGGATAATAAAGTTGAACATGTTGTTTTAAAATTAAAAGATACATTTGATAATAAAACTTGTGCAGGGCTATCACAAAGTTTTTGGTTTCTGGTTTTTGGTTTTTGTCTTAACAGTTTTTGGTCTTAACCACTTCAGTTATTATTAAAGGGGCGTCGGTGGCGCGAGGTTTCGTCTTTGAAACGGCGCTCATCACTGTAAGGTCAACGTCCCGGGTTCGAATCCAGCGGCCGTGCATTCGAACCCGACATACTTATAAATGGGCTTTTTTTCAAAAACTCCGGCACCCTGAGGGATGAGATATGATTTCTGCTGTTGCGAACCCTCGTAAAAAAGCAAAAAAAAAAGTTATTATTAATATTAAGCAGCCCTGCCGTTTGACCTAACCGTCAATGTTCCACCCTTTAAACTCTCCTATTTTATGAATCAATCAGAAAAATGAACAATGAGGATGATAAAATATTAAAATGTCGCATTTACCAATATTTCCGAGCATATAAACGGAGATTCTCTCATAGTCTCATTTTTCGAGGTGATGGTGAATCCTTTTTTTACGTTCACGGTTTGCAAAATGATTAATTAAAACTGACCAGAATGAGTAGTAGTGGTTCAGTAAAAACGTACTAGAATACAAGCATTATAAATAATAGGGTATGATTTGTGTAAAGCATATATTCGTAACAAGACAGAATTGTAGAATTCTAGGGGGATATATTACATTTACGATGTTTTCATAAATCTGGATAAGAAAGAAAAATCTTCTCGGATAGAAGAAAATATGATAAAGAATGTCGGGGGAGTTTAGTCAACAGGTACTGTCACATTAATCTTCGGATTCAACCCTGCTTTACACCCCTCTAGCACATTTCAAAGCTTTTCAACATGGAAATCTTCAGGTTTAGCTATCCTTCACTTTCTTCTAGTTCCAGACACTGTTTTAACGTTTATACTGATTTTCTTATATTATCGAAAAACGTATAATAATACGGTACACCGGAAAACCCTTGAGCTCGCGTTTCGTGGAAATAAACCGTTCTGGTTTTCACCACTAATACTTTAGAATTGACAAGCAGGTAGTGATAGGCGTAATTGGCAGTGTATTTTCAGCTGAGCGAGCAATTAGATTTGTTTAAACCCGATTCAAAAATTAAGTCGAAATCAATTAATACTATTCGCGGAAATACAGAATTTTTAATTAGCAGTCTGGATTTAAACTTAACATTAGAATACTGAATAATTTTCAATTAGGTTAGCATCTTTCTTTCCTGTAATGATACGCATTCATATGAACGTTTGGCATGCTTATCATAATCTTTATCTATGAGAAATGGAAATGTAGACTTGTAGTTTTCTGTCACAATGTTGATATAAATATATAGCTTCAATTTCAATTATGTCATAAAGGAGTACAGTGACTTAATCAGTAAGGTCGAATTTTCAGTTAACAATAAATAATAAATATCGAATTTTTTGAATTAACTACGCTATATTTAAATATAAGTTAAAAGTTTCGTTAAAGGCAAGGATTTCAAGAAAAAGAATTGTGATACAGTAGATAGAAAAACTCGTTTATTGGTTATTTAACATATATAATAGGGGTAAAATATCAATGGAAAGACTGCCAGCGAGATAAAACGGATGGGGAGAAACTGAGGTAGAGGTAGATATATAGATAAGATAGAGAGAGAAGGAGGAGGAAGAGGAAAGAGAGAGAGAGAGAGAGAGAGAGAGAGAGAGAGAGAGAGAGAGAGAGAGAGAGAGGGAGGGAGGGAGAGAGCGACTGAGACTGAGACTTACAGACTAAAATAGAGACAGCGAAAAAATGGCCAGATTGAAACGGATAGAGAAAACGGCAAATAATGACAACGAGGGAAAAGAAAGGCAAATACACATGAAAGGTGATATATAGTCTGCGCGAAAGGAAGAAAGAGACTGAGAAATTTTATTGAAAAAAAAAAAAAAACAGTGAAACATTTGTTACATTTTTAATAACGCGAACATCTTATCTTTCAAATTATACAAACTGCCCACTCTAAAAAAATTAAAAATGGAATGTAGAAAACGGTGTGTGTGAGTGTGACAAAGTGATAGAGTGAGAGAGAGAAGTTTGGTCTCCAGGACCACTCTTACACCTAAAATGAACTTACAGCAAATTATTTCTTAAACTCTTCTCAATCTATTGTACACAAAAAAAGTGGAACAAATGAAATATCTCTTACCAACTATACACATACTTAAAGTGGATGAAATCCTCTTCATCGGGAGATAAAAAAGTAACAATAGTCAACAGACAGACAAGGTCTTAACATTCTAAACGTAAGCGACATTTGTAAAGATGCATTATGAACATGACTATCTTTGTATTGAGGAAAAGAAGAGAGAGGGTCAGAGACCGAGATAGATCGATAGATAGTTTGACATACATACAGATAGATAGATAGAGAGGGGTGAGTGAGAAAGATAGAATTAAAAGGAAAGAGGGGGAAGGGATGAGAAAGAGAGAGAGCTAGAGAGAGAGAGAGAGAGAGAGAGAGAGAGAGAGAGAGAGAGAGAAGGAGAGAGAGAGAGAGAGAGAGAGAGAG
>CM077102.1:27331876-27351007 GCA_039619505.1 Cimex hemipterus
CCAACTATACACATACTTAAAGTGGATGAAATCCTCTTCATCGGGAGGTAAAAAAGTAACAATAGTCAACAGACAGACAAGGTCTTAACATTCTAAACGTAAGCGACATTTGTAAAGATGCATTATGAACATGACTATCTTTGTATTGAGGAAAAGAAGAGAGAGGGTCAGAGAGCGAGATAGATCGATAGATAGTTTGATATACATACAGATAGATAGATAGAGAGGGGTGAGTGAGAAAGAGAGAGAGAGAGCCACAAAGAAAAGTAGAAAATGAACGATTGAGATAGATTACGATTATTTTTCGTGTTAAATTATTTTTATCGGAACTTTGTATACTACTGGCAGGATAACAGAGAGCGAAAGCGAGAGAGAAAGAGAGAGTGAGTGAAAAAGAGATGATAGTGATGAACGTTTTATTTATCAATCGCACGGGATTTGATCTCAAGGACCGTTCTTCCATCTAATGTGAAATACAATAGTTTTTAAGTTTAACTTACTTATAATTTATTCAACATTAATTACATCGAATAACTTTATTTTAGTGGTGAATGTGTTCAATCTATTTGTATTACATTGAACTTAACTTAAATTTCTCGTTGAAATAGGTAACTCAATTTACATAATATTTGAGCAATCAAAAGGCAAATTACAACAACTCAACAACATAATTTTTAATTCAATGCAGTATAAACAAGGAATCGTATATCACAATTATAAATCTACAAATAAAACTTCACTCACTAAATAGTAATTTAACCAAAAAAACAACAAATAAATCTTTGATATTTTTACATCGTTTTGTGTGTGTAGGGATTCTCCAAAATGTTATTGCATCTTTTACTCAGAATGGCCTATTAAAAGTTTTGGTTTTGTGTTTAACTACACGCAGACGATAGTTTGCAAACCTTGTATCTATGTCACTAATCTGTGACATGTAATTAAATTTCACATATAGATATTTTTGTTTGAGTTGCGAAAACCTGTTATACATATAACTGTCATATTTGAGAGTGAGAGAGAGAGAGAGAGAGAGAGAGAGAGAGAGAGAGAGAGAGAGAGAGCAAAAAAAGAAATGGATCGTAAGGCAGAAACAAAGACACTGCGAATGAGTGAGACTTTGAAAAGAGTTAGCGAAACAAACGTAAACTTTTTGTTCTATGAAAATTTAAACAGACAAATAGGTGTATGAAAAGCGTTTTATGTTTTTCTTCGGCGAATTTATTGCCTTTATTTTATACACAGCTTCAACATCTGCCTAACTATAGTCACTTAGTTTCGTACATTTATGATATATGTAAAAGGTGTAAAATATTTTTTTTTAAAGTATTGAAGATGATTGTACATTATTAGGTAAATTTGTGATCATTAAGGCTTCCAAAAAATAAAATTATTGAATTTGCCTTTATTATATGTGTTAGTTTGATTATTTTATTAATTTACAGAACACTTCCCTATTTTAAAAGTCTATTATTTGCGACACATAACTGCATTAGTATATGAAAAACCACATTCAATCTGTAGAATTCTAATCCTGGTACAATGCTCTATCACTGCACGAATAGGAAGGCCGGCCTGGGGGCTGCCAATGCTGAGCGCATAATTTATTTACCAACACGTGGCGAATCTCAGCACAGATCGGCCGTCCAACTGCATCCTTCCCCCGGGGCCGAACGGCTTCGCCGATCCGCGGGGGTCAATTAACATATTAAGCCCTGCAATTAAATTTTGCAACTGGAAACAACTTCCCAACACGAAAAAACACTTAGCGCGCTGTACCGCTTGTTGGGTTTACTCTTCAAAGAAATTCGACCATTATTACAGTATTAAACAATTTGATATTTACATGTACATTTGGACACGTTCAAACGCCCCAAACACATTTCTTTCTGGCTTTTTAACGGTAGTTATTACTGCATAGTAAGAATTTAATATTAATACATAATAATAATATAATTAAAACACTTCTCATCCAAACTTTCTCTCTCTTTCTCCCTCTATAACTTATCTCTCTCTCTCTCTCTCTCTCTCTCTCTCTCTCTCTCTTTCTTTCTTGTGTGTGTGTGAGAGAGAGAGGGAGAGAGAGAGAGAGAGAGAAATAAGCACTTTTTTTCTATCTATCTATCTATTTAACCATATATCTGTACAACTATATGGATATTTCCATGATCGATTAGAATTGAAAATTAGATTTTTCTTCAATTGTGTCTATTAATGGATTTGCTGGAAGATTTTTGTTTCTTTAATGACGTGAAGAATTATTTTCATCGGTACGGGCTTCTAGGCCTGCACTGTATTCTAGTCTACGTCTATTGAACAGGAAGGCCTTTTCTGCCTTTCCTGGGCAATGGCAGGACAGTCGTATAGTTTGCCACAGTCTGATTCGTGATTTTTTAAAATAATTATTCAGAAATCGTGAGATGAAATGTTTCATGCTCTGAAGATGATCTCAATATAGATCGAAACGTTGGCACGATAAAGAAAATGTTTTTCTGAACCCTACATCAGACCGCATCTCACGATATTTGAATAATTATCGATTAACGGTCACTAATCTCTACACATTTTTTAAAATGATATTTACTGAAACATGTACTGTAAATATATCTGTTAGATTCATTATATTTTGTAGTCTACTGACCAAATTTTTGTTCTTTCAATTTATTAATCTTTTTATGTTCAAATCCCCCTCAAGACTTTTTCATTTTAACTAAAACCCTATATAAAAATAATAATTAATCGCATATCTGTTAGAGTTGATAATTTCCAATAACCACAACCAGTCTTTATCCACACGTTTCGGATTTATTTTAACCATTGCGTTAACTCCTGAGGCAAAGTTAAAATAAATCCGAAACGTGTGGATAAAAACTGGTTGACGTTTTCTTGAGATGACCTATTATCCCACCTTCAAGAAGGAAAAATCTTAAGGTTAATGTGAAAGGATGTGTCCTTTCGTTACCAAGATTTTACATCTTTTTTGTAGCATAGTTTATGTAAAATTATAATATAAAATAAAGTTTGTGTAAAAGAAAAGGATTTGGCAAATCTGTTATTCTGAGGTTACAGGTTACTTCAATTCTCTCATAATCGTGGGTACTTTTTTTTTCAACTAAGAGTTTTTTGTTTTTCAGCTAAGAGGTTATATGAAACCTCGGGTTGCTGTTGTTTTTGAAAAAACCTTTTACAAGTGTGTCGGGTTCCAATGCAGGATTCGAACCCGGGACCTTTATTTTACAGTGATGAGCGCCGTGGGATACTCCTTCTAGTTTTGCCCTTTATTTTTAGCTGATCATGTAGACTTTGCTGCCTTTACAGCTGATAACAATCTGATGTGCATTTTATTGTTGCATGTTTGAATTGTTTGCTATTTATTTCGTATGAACATGTCCACAATTTCTCTTGAGAGACAGTTGTGATAGGCCAATGACCTAAATAGAAACTATTAGAACAGAAAAATAAATTTATTATTTTATACTTTTAGTTAAGGACAATGGATATCCATTAAAAAAGAATAGTTTTATGGAAAATTTAGGTTAATTTTATATTTAGAAGACGTTCGTCCACTATTTTGACATAAAATGGACATTTTTTAATGATGTAATCTTTTTCGAGTTCGTTTATGTTTTGACTGGTCCAATTAGTCCAGAAGGAAATTATTGGTAAGGAGAAATATTTTTATGGTTTTAATTTAGGAAAAGAAGATTTATTTCATAAAACCTTTCGATATCGTAAAGCCTTATATGGATTTTGTTGAAATGGAGGGGAATCGTGGAACGTTGCTTTTGACATTTATACTACTGTAATTTATAACTCATTTTATTACCGAACTCTATTGTCAATGCAGGCCTGTTCCCCTTACTTTTGCCATTAACGTGGCAGGGCGCGCTTTCAATTAAAGCTTTCGTTATAGTTCAGGGAAGATGTACTAAAAATACCCCGTAGTCGCGGAAAAAACCTGAAAAAGCTTTTTGATAAGCGGTCAGAAATGGCACTAGACGGCATGGCAGCGTTTGGTCGTAATGGTATTCAGCGTGCTGCTTCGGATATATGCTCTATACCACCCATCCTCACCCTTAATGCGTATTTATGACGTCATGCATAGCAATTGAACGGTTTATGCTGATGAGCTCCTTTGATCGGATGGGCCCCATTTGCTCTAATATAGCGCCAATAGGTATTGGCCCTATGGGGATTTAGCGCTTTACCTAGGCGGCAATTGGATTAGACGCACTTGGCTGATGCGGCTTTATGCAAATTGACACCCATCATCAACTCAAATCTAAAGGTGGGTTAACATACTCTAGTAAACTTCTAGGAAGCCGAGCGAAGTACGAAGGTACTAAAGTACAACAGAATACGCTCAAAATTACGTAAATATAAAACAAAACATGAATTAAGGTAGGCAACAGTAAATTTAATTTTATTCTTCGCACATTTTAGGCAGTTACAAAATATTTTATTCCCCATTTTAACAAATAAAGGTTACTTCTTTTATTTTAAATGTACTAGGCTGATCTGAATTATTCGTTTTTGAGAATGGTACTTGGTTACAAACTGATGATTTGGAGTCGCCCATTCTCGCTGCGTATCAGTGTATTATTTCATATATTAATTAAATTCATTAGAGTTCGTTTGATCGAGCAACTTTTTCAATTAATTAATCTTTATGTAAAATATCGGTTGATGGAGGCAAAAAAGTTAATATTTATCGGTATCTCTCAAAATTTGTCTAATTTATTACTGCCGCCACTTTTTGTTTTATGTTTCCTAGTCTTCTCAGAACTAGCAATTTTAAAATACGATTTTTTTATTTTTTTGACGCAATTGTACACTTGTTTTAATACAAACAAAATTATTTAATTATTTCTCCGCTTTTAGGTATTTTTTTTAAATATATTCTCCCTAGGATTGCTCGCCTATTATTAATCTAGAAAATGGAAAAAATGTTATAATATGATGGAAATTATAAGTAAATAGTGAAATGTGAAAAAATCGAATTTTCTTGACGAGCGAATTTCTGATCGAAACCGCAAGTGGTCTCGTCGAGAAGAAAGTAGAAAACTGTTATGGTTGAGAAGTAAGTTTTAGGAATTTTTTTAAGTTATGACACAGAATATTCATTAACAAACGAATCTTAAAAAAGACCACAACCAAGTTAAAAATTTACCACTAGCAACAAGACTGTAAACGTTACGTTAAATTAATTAATCTATATTTAAGGTGACGGTTGAGATAAAAACGACGAAAAATACTGAAGGAGTGCTGTTTGGTTCTTGTATTAGATAGATAAGATTTAGATATTTGGCAATTAATCTAACAGCAGTTGAGATGAAAAAAAGTTTATGGTACGAGTGGGATTCGAACCCACGATCTCCGGCTTGTTTCACGGCTGCTCTACCACTTGATCAATCGTGACGTCGATCCACTCGGACACTTACTTCCCATCTCAACCACGCCTTTTGAGTTCTCCCTCCTTTTTGCCATTTTCAAATGTCGTGTAATCTATTTGATTCGCGGCGACAAATGAAACGGAAGATACACTTCATTTTACTTATTAAATTCAATAGAGTTCGTGGTCCTATTGACCGAATAACCTTCTTCAATTAATTAATATTTATATAAGGTGTTGGTTGTGATAAAAAAAAGGAGAGAAAATTCAAAAGGTGGGGTTGAGATAGAAAGTTTGTGTCCGAGTGGGTCGAAGTCACGTTGATCAAGTGGTAGAGCAGCGAGGTGTTTAGCCAAGGGTCGTGGGTTCGACTGCTCGTGACACTGATTTTTTTTTATCTTAACCAACATCATATATTAATTTTTCTTGGCTAATCGTACCTTAGTAAGTACTTCAACATACTTGCTAAATAAAAACGAGAATGCAATCTCTTTCATTCAAGTGCAAACGATAGAAAGAAACATAAATCTCTCAGTCAGAAATGACCTTTTTTTCAGAGCAAACATTATTTTGGGCTGCCTTCCCATCCAGTTTTGGCTTATTAATCATTCATTTCATCAAACCAAAATAATCGGTATCGGCCTAACTAAAACTTACAGCATTTCTCCTTAGAAAAGTCGACACATCTAAATAATTGAAATTTTCTCCCAATACGATCCGTTCGTAGTAACACCGTATTTCGGTTTATTGTTAGTAAGAATTTCTCATCGCACCGTCTGCAGAACTGTTCCGACAATATGACAATCGACAATAATCGACGGCTGGCCGTGCGGAGAGAGATAGAAGTGGGACAAAAGGGGATGCTGTTGATGTAAGGGAGACAATGCCGTGCTACCCTCGGCCCAACGGCCACTTCCTTCCAAACAGCCGGCGTATCCGATCCGAACTCTTAATTAATAAACTTCCTCCCTGGGACGATACAGAGGATATAATACTAAAACCAGATAACAATTCATACCAGTAAGACAAAAGCGAGAAAATGTTTATAAACCATTAAATTATGGCGTGTAAAATAATAATTCGAAAAAATCAGTGATTTGTTACATTTTCGGTAAGAACGTAGTATATTTGTACAAACAATATAAATTGCACATTCGCAACAAGCGAATGGATATATCTAAAGAAATAAACAAACAGGATGTGCAAGGACATGTGTGTGGTGTGAGGAAGTGTGAGAGGGGGGAGTGGAAGAAAGCGGGAAACAAAGAGGATAGATAGATAGATAGATAGATAGAGATAGATAGATAGATAGATAGATAGATAGATAGATAGATAGATAGATAGAGAGAGAGAGAGAGAGAGAGAGAGAGAGAGAGAGACAAAGAAATGGAGATTAAGGAAAAGACAGAGTTTAATTATTTTCTTTGCATTCATCGTCATCGTCATAAATGTTTCCATAAAAAATATATACAAATACATTGTATATTCAGAATCCGCAGATGGTTCTTTAACAGTTCGTTTTGTTTTACTCACTTCTTTAAAAAAATAATGTAAAACTTAAAAAAAGAAGAAGAAAATGAAATATCTTAACAATACTTATATTTTTTTAATATTTAGAATCGCAAAAATGCAGTTTTTAAAATACATTTTTGTTACTGCAGCGGATACGGGGATTTGATTTAATTTCTAATCATAAGCTACCATAATTTCAATTTTTTTTAAAGGAGATTCGAAGGTATAGGTCATTTTCGCTATGATGAATCGACACGAACCCAGTTCCATTGTCCGTGGCGGGCACGCCACCCCTGGCAATATTTCAGGCCGAGGCCATTTCGTCCGATGATGTTCATCAATAACGAAGTGCATGTGATGCGTTTACGGTTTAACGGCAAGGTCGACGAAGCGGAGTGGCAATCACTTGGTCTGCTGGCCACAACTTATCAATCGTCCATCACTCAAACAACGGCCAATATGTCACACGACCGGCGGTATCACTTAATGTTCTGCACCGGCCAATATAATTTATGCATAGCACTTCGGATCGTCGTCGGAGTACATGTGCATGACAGAGGGCGGATGTATAATTCGTCGCAGAGGTCGATCGATCGGGTGATCTTTCTGAGTGGTTTTTAACATCAAAAAGGTGTTAACATCTGTTGTACTAATCGACACTGATCACTTTCCTAGGAGATGGATTTAGAATTTTACTACTCTCGCTGGTTTACAGTGAAAGTACTTACTCGTTTCTGTTTCAGGGGTTTATCAATTGGAAACAACCACCTGGCATAGCTACCAACTCGCAAACTATTAAACAGATCTGAACATCTCCTGTTGGGGGGGAAGGGCGGATCTTATTTGACCCACAAACTTTCGTACCCGTTTCAAGGGATACAATTAAATTTTGTTGTGTTGTGTTAAAAGAACTGAATATTTACAATTTATTTATAAAAATGTAAAAAAAGGGTAAAAAAATTTCCTTATGAATCCCAATAATTGACATTCAATCTACTGGCCAGGGTTTTACGAAAAAAATAAAATAAAAGACGAAATGAAAAGGTACTTGGTGGGTTGAAGACTCACTTCTCCAAACAAACGAAATAGGCGGTGTTGACCTGAAGGTTGCTGCTGGGTTTCACGTCGACGAAGGTGCCTGTAGAGTTGACGCCCGTGAGGTAGGTGATGTGACGACACCGTGGTGAATCGAAGAAATCCATGCCGAGAGCCAAGAGAAAATTGATATTCCGTTCGATTATCGATTTGGTACAAGGTGCGTCTTGTGCTGACCCAGCCAAGCGATAGAGTGACGTATTCCTGGGCAAAGGCCGAAGACACCGGCGTTATCGCTTGCAAAATAAAAACAATGGGGCCCCGACGAGTCAAACAGGGCCTCCCGAGGCGATCCTTGGTCAGCCGAAAAATAACAAAAAATAAAATCTTGGGCGTCAACAATCTCCTTTCTTTGATTTTATTTAGTTTATTGTGGATATCCATAAAAAATTTACATACTATGGCAATTTTTTGTATATTGTCAATCGTACTTCTCGCGACCAGGGATTTTTTAAATAAATTCCTTTTAAGAGATAAAAATACGCTAATGTTTTGCTGAGGATAGAAACTAAATACTAAATTAAATCGTAGTACTTCAAATTTTCCCCGATTCAAGAGAAAGTTACAATGAGGATGAGCATATGTTTTTGTCTTGAAAACTGTTCTCATACATATACATAATCAATAAAGCCGTTAGGGGTGACGGTGGTCATAACGGTTTAGGTGTTGACTCGACGTTCATCACTGTAAGGTAAAGGTCCCGGGTTCGAATCCAGCGGCCCTGCATTCGAAACCGATATACTTACAAATGGTCTTTATTTTGAACACCGGTACCCTGAGGGTTTATAAGAACTCTGCTGTTGCGAACCCTCGTCAAAAAGAAAAAAAAATTAAATTTAAAAAAAATTACTATAGTTATAATTAGTTACTTTGTTATTCAAGCGGATTTGGAATTTTTTACATTCTCAGAATTACAAGACTTCGTAAACTCACCGGGCTAAAAAGTAACTACAGTATGGACTTTTGACCAACATTTTTGGGGTTTTTGGCCTAAGATCCTCCCAGAAATAAAATAATGTGATATAATCGTATCACCTAACTCCACGAGCTAAAGGTAAGTGAACCCAGACAAAAACGATGAATGAAAATTTATCCGTATTTATAATATTACTATTTCCTGTAGCTCTGGCTAGCTGTATAAACTATAACGACCCGTACCCAATCTTTATTGCTTTATCCTTGAATCCTATTTAAATGACTGCTGATTGAAAGCGAGGCGTGACAAAGAGTGTTCAGAAATCGGAACACAGACCGACGTCACACAAGGGGGCATTCTTGGTCTTGTTATGTTTATCATTTATAACGTTGACTTTTCTATACAACCCAATACCACATCATCTGCGCGGATAATACCGCAAATTTTTCTTCCAACCTAATCCTATCCCAGCAACCTGAAACACCTAAGAACACATTGGGCTAATTGGTTTGGTTTAAAAATCGAAAACAAAACGGAATGAGAAAATATTAAACTTTCTCTTTCTTCAGTTATCGGCCTTTCTGCCTGCTTTTCCGTGCTTATAACACAGAGCGGGCAGTGCCATGGCGTAATGATGAAACGCGTTCGTCAGACCGACCCAGCAAGGGAGGAAGACCAAAATTTATCGGTACTGCAGATTCATCACCCCGCAGACCATACGACAATAAAAGTAATATAATTAAATAACAACATTTTTGTATTTAAAATGAATATATGAAATATTTATCTATTTGGTCTGTGTTTAAATTAACAAAAAGTCCTTCGAAATTTATTCGAATTAATTATTTATTTTATTATTATATTTACATTATTTCCAGAATTTTTTTTCACAGCTTCTTTTGAGTGTTGATGGAGGAATATCAAGTACCACCCTGACTGAGTGAATGGCATGTTAGTAAGAAAGCATTTAGGAGTGAATGGGTTTGTTAGGACTGACATGTTAGGGATTGAAATGATCTAGATTTTCTTAATAATCCCTGGAGTCCATCCTAGGCGTCATGTTGGATAAGACCGCGATTTGACCTCGGACTGCCAAAACCCGGGGTTAGTGATTCTCAAGAATGTCGGAATTATTTTGTCCAGAAAACCTACCACTTGCAACAAAGAACGGAAAACGTACCATTTTTACATTGAAAGTTATTCGTATAATTAAAAGTTTGTCTGAGGAAAACACGTCAAAATTAAATTCAGCCTTTTATCAATTGTTTAAAATTAGTCTTTATTCGCGAGAGTATGATTTATTGATTAGGACGAATTATTTTTCAGGTTTAAACAAAGCTAATTGCCCATTGGGCTGAAAATGCGAAAGCTTTACTTCGTTCACCTGAATCGATTTATTTAGTTGAAACTGCAGATAAAAACTTCATTGCTTTTTTTTATTACATAAATGAAATTATTATATACGAATCAACGTGAAATTGTTGAATTTGAAGCTTACGATGTTGAAAAACCGTTCAGTGTACGAGAGGGTATAAAAGTGGGGTTGAACAAGAAGATTGATGTGACAGTACCTGTTGACTAACCCCCCTCAAATATTCATCATATTTTCTTCCATCTGAGAGGATTTTCCCTTCATATCTTGATTTATACAAATAACCGCTAAAATAAAATATGTCCGGTATAATTCGCTACTCTATAGAACTTAAGATCTCAGTCCTTAAGACCACTAAACCTACTGAATTGAAGAATTGAATAAATATTTATTTAAAAAAATATACTTATACATAATGTTACATTACATTCATTAAGCACGTGCCCCGCCACTTTCACGTCCTATTTCAAAAGTTTTCCTATCAACGCACCTAGTCTTAGTTTGTTGTTATTTTTAATTAATCAAACTAGAAAAACAGTGGGAAAATATTTCGTAAAAAACCCACTATGTAAACTAAACCTACGATCAATATAGGCATTTCGAAAAAATTGAATGGTTTTTCAAATAAATATGTTTACTATTTGGTGGATTGTTTTGTGGTTCTTGATTAAGGCTCTTAAAACTTTTCTTGCATCTGTGTAATTAAGGGGGGAATGGGAAAAAATTAAAAAGAAAATTTATAAGGATTTGTAAATATGATTTGATTTGATCTCTTGCAAATTGTTGCATTGATGGTGCTTACGATCAATTAAAGAAACTAACAAAATGTGTAGAGATTAGTGACCGTCTGGTGTGATGTAGGTTTCAGAAAAACATTTTCTTTATCGTGCCAACGTATCGATCTTTGTGATGATCTCAATAAAATATCGAAACGTTGACACGATAAAGACAATGTTTTTCTGATACTTACATCACACTAGACCGCATCTCATGATATCTGAATAATTAAACTAACAAAAGTTAATATGTGTATGGATAATTTTTTATAGTAAAGAGGAGTAAGTTTTTTCTAAAGTCCAGTTGGCGTTTGATTGTAGTTTTATGAATTATTTTGGATTTATAATCGTAATGAGTGGGCAGTTCATTGATATCTTATTTTCAGCATGATAATTAAAGTACTAATGGCCAGTCACACGATCCGCATATTTCTTTGCTCAGATCTATTATATTCAATTCAATATATTCTGTGAATGAAAAGAAAAGGTGCGTGGTATTAATATCATAACCGGAGAGATTTTTATTTCTTGTCTTCCATTCATTTCAACCCCTTTTGTTTTCTCAGGCCAACTGGTAGGCTTTAAGCGATTTCGGCCAGCGGCCGTCAGCCATGGATTTATGCTGAAATTGCCGGGTTCGGCCGGGAGAGAACGTTTTGAAAGGTCGGTCAGTTTCAGAAGGGGGAGCATTGTCTTCCAAGATTGCAGGAGGTCAAGTAACAAAGAGGTACGCCTTCGTAATGAGTGACCCCGTGTTTGACCAACCCTTCACTAATCAGCCGACCCACCGAGTGGCTATAATTGCCTGTTAGGCGTCCTATAATTAATACAGGTCTCGGATAACCTGAGGCTAGCGCTCATTGGGGGCCGGAGGAAGTCTGCTTCGGTTTCCCTATTTAATTGTTTGCTTAGGGCTAGGGAGGGCCTTAATTGTTCCGCCACAATTCAGACGAGCGAAAACACGACTTATCTCTTTACGATCGGCGCAGTTTTGTAACGATAAAACTTCTTTTCATAGCATGGTTGTTGTGAAAGTAAATCCCTTCAGCACCACAATTTAGCTGAATTGGCAAATTTCATCATGTGGTCTGCTTGTTGAAGAACCTGCATTTGAAAATTTCCTATAGTTATTCTGATATCGTGAGATGCAGTCAGGTGTGATGTAGGTTTCAGAAAAACATTTTCTTTATCATGCCACTTTTCGAGCTTTATTGAGATCATCTTCAGGGTCTGGAATTCACAAACATTGTTTAACTTTAACAAAAACATGTAGGATGAGGAAAAAATTGAATTTATATTAGGCAAAAAATATTTTTTATGTTCAATCAAAGTAATTTTTACTCACTCGCAATGTTGTACGCAGAAAACAAACGTTTTGAAGGAGTACAAATACTTTGATTGAATATAAAAAATATAAAGATAGATTTATAAGAAGATAAACACTTTCAGCACTGATGATGATCTATAAAGTTCGAAACGTAAGCTCGATAAAGAAAATTTTTGACACCTACATTACATCAGACCGCATCTCACGACATAATTATAGATTAACTGTCACCAATCTCTACACATTTCCAATAGTTTTGGTTTTAGTCCATCAGACTCATTTTGGCTTTTCTTCACCTTCATCTCTTGGTCTAAATTAAGCCAGTTTAAAAGACTGGCTAGGGATCGTTAGTAGGGTTGAAAAAAATAGTTTTGTTTAAGGCATGAGAGATTTTTCACTTATTTATGAAACTAATATACTGTGTAAACAATGAAGAAACTTAATTCGCCATTAAAACGAAAATGGCAAAATTAGCTTTGAACGAGCTCAAATGAAAAATCAACAAGTTTTTTTCGGCCTGCTAGCTGCCTGGACTTGGACTATTGCCGGTACCTCACATTTCTTCTACCTCACGCTTTAAACATTTATTTATTTATTTTACTTTTTTGAACTTAGCTTTTCTGTAGGATGTCTGGCGATCTTGCTGATTGTATTCTGGAACATTATTTCTACATTTTTAGCCCTCCCATACGTGGTAAATCCTAGCCTATCCTACTGCTGGTTTTGGAGTACTCGATATTCCTCTGAAGAATATCGCCCTCGTTCACGCTAATAAATACATCCATACATTATGTGCAATTAAAATTCCAATTATTCTACAATATTAACCTAGGTTAGTAGGTGCAGCATATCATCTCAAGGTCAAGCGGGGTAGGGGCGGAGTAACGAGTAATCCGATCCGGATTCGAGACACTTGTGTGATTGAGTTTGGATATAGCAACACATATGTGTTTATTATGTGAATTAGTGTAAGAATGACTAGTTTTAGGGAGCGGAAGGGCGCCGAAATGACTAAAGAAGTCGATGGCGCCCGATTAGGGCCCAACCTCAGCCACAAAGGTAGGTAACTACCCCCTGATCCACCATGGAAAGGCCAGAGGCTTCCCAGGAGGTCTCGTAATTCTATCCGTAATTTCTCTGAGTAAAAAAAAGTTATAATGATGATAACGTAAAGCTTTGAGGTTACAAAACCAGTACGTACAAAGATAAGTTTGAAATTTTGCCGTACCATTTTATAACTATTTACTGATTGATTTTAATAATTCGCATTTATTTATACTAAGCAATCCACAATAACTGCTCTCTTGTGTCCTCGCGCTGTGAATTGCGTAAGTTCAGATGTTAAATGTTTGGGGCTTGTTAAAAAAAATCGCGTAAAAATAAATCGGTGCCTCAGTGTTTGGTCCTAAAAAATAGTCTCACTACCCCCCTGGAGGGTAAATATAAAACGCAAATATTTCCTCGAGGAGGTATAAAGATACTTCCCCCCTCTCATTAAGTTCTAATGAACTCCTCCCATTTTTCCCTTCTTGTATAAAGTATAAATAAGTTTTGGGGCGAATCCCTAACAAGGGCCGGTGATATTTAAGACTCCGTTATCGCCGGGATTCACCATAAGTCTACCCCTCGGTCGACAACTCCGCTTAAATTGAGGCCAGGATCGTTAGGGCCAAGAACCGATATCTTCTCATTTCCTTTTGCCCTGATAGACAGCCTTTTCAATTTGCGACTCCTGGCTTTGAGCGAAGGATAATTACTTTTTACTATCGTTTCAGTACAAAATGTCAATTTTTTTTACAATATTTGTGATATAATTATTTATGCATATTTAAAGCGTAATCATATTGAGGAGAAAGGAATAAATTATATAACCGTTTGCCCTTTTAAAAAATGTACACAAATTTTTCAATTGTAAAAATTTTGTTTGATTAGATGTATCCATATTTAATTTTCGTAAGATCATTTAGATTTTTCAGTTATAACAATCGTGTAAATCATTTCCGAAAGGTAAATTTACATACAATCCAAGATAATTGTGAATAAATTTAATAAAGTATATTTGTCGTTGCGCCATTGTTTGTTATCTTTCCGTTAATTCCTATTCCAGCAGATGTTGGCAAGATGACCAAAGTTGTTGTTGGCAACAGTAATGAGTTGGCAATTATTTTTATTTATACTTCTCCAAGTTACACATTCTTCAGAAAAGACATTCAATTAACGCTCGCCACGCCGTCGACAGTATACCTCTAAAGAAATAATTTTATTTCTTCCTGTCAACCTAATAGCTATCAGTCTGAAATCTCATACAATTCGTGACTGTTCAAATATCAAACGTATATAACAATTCATGACAACGGTAAAAAACATTGAGCAATGCAGTATGATTTTTGATATAAAGTAACCAATAACTCCTGACAATTGGTGTAATTAGAGAAAACGTCCCTATAATTATAGACAAAAATACCATTTTCAAATTGGTGGTTGCAGTTTTAATATACATTTAGTGTTTTAAAAACCCAGCATGCCTACACAATTTTCAGCAGATTACTAATCCTTATACAATTGGCGACATGTGTGAAAATATCTCTTATCGTTTAAAATTGGTGGCAGTTGTTAGTTACCTGCAATTCGGTGACAGCTATGAAAGTACCCTACATTTTAAAAAAAAGTTAATGGCACCAATGAAAATATCCTACAAAATTTTATGACGCCGATGAAACTTACCAACTTTATAAAAACGGAGTAAAAAATGGAGTAACCCGCATAGCAACCGTTCGTATGTCTGCTGGTTATTATGTCCGACTTGTACGAGCCTTTATTTCTCTTCCTTCCTTTGAATGATCACCCTACTTCGGTGTACATAGCTGTATTATAATTTTGGAAAATTCTTTTTCATTTTCTGTTTTTTTTTTTTTTCTATTTCTTTGAAGTTTGCTTTTTGCTTTTCTTATTTCATCAGACATAGATTTGTAAATTTTGTAAAAACTAGGTGGGCGGAATGTTGCCGCCAGCCATCTCATTTTTAAATATACTTTGTTTTGGATTATTGTAATCCCTAATCCTACTCCCACGCTCCTTGCAAACCCAGTCCTGTTCTACTCTAGGATGATAGAAAGATCCTCACGGCTCTCTTTACTCATGATTTTTTCTCCCGTATTAATAAAAAAAAGTCTTTAATCACGCGACCACGAAAAACCAACTGTGCTGCTGCATCGATCTCTTCCATCGGAATTCATCGGATATTCCGGGACGAAGTCAGGGCGATCGGGCCCTAGCTCCCTACGCTTCTTGCAGCCGGCATCTGAAGGAAGGTGGTAAGTCCCCTGTACATTTCTCCCTTCATTTCTTTTAATTTAGGATTTTCTTAAATTTATTTTATTAACGTTTCATTTTTTTCTCATAATAATTATTTTTTCCACGGCATTATCCGTAACATTGGTTACGAAAAACAGGTTACTCCATCAAATTTAATATATTTTATAACATTTTATTATTCGGCAGTACCATTATAATTCATTGAATAATCCATTTTCTTAAGATGGAATTTAAAAAAATGGGATAAAATGAACCCAGGGGCAAAGAATTAATCCACAAACCTTGTTGCATAATTGTTTTTTTTTTAGGTTTCACTTGTTTATATCTACAACTGAACATTATATACCAGCAGATAGGGTTTCTATTTATGGTTGTGGCATTACGGACGCTATAGAGAAAGCTACCCTTTGGCAGGTGCTCTGAATAAATAAAATAATAATAATCATTTAAGAAGTCACCTATCCCTGTGCTTTTTAGTCCCTTACCTGGTAATTGTGGGGAATGGAGTTATCATATTTGTGTGTTAATGGGATTTTATAATTTACTATCTTTCAATTAATTAAGGATTTTTAGTTGAGATAAAAAAGTCGGCGTCACGAGCGGGATTCGAACCTTCGGCCAAATACGCACGCCGCTGCTCTAACCATTTGAGATCGTGACTTCGATCCACTCAGACATTCCTATCCCTACCCAACCTTTTGAATTTTCCGTCTTGTTTGCTTTTTAATCACATGCCGAGTCATTTATCTGATTCTAGGCGACAAATGAAATGGCGACGGAGAACTTTAGTGAAGCTGTACGTCATTTAGCGTATTAAATTCACTAATTTTCGTAGTCAGTTTAACCAATCATTATCTTTCAATTAATTAAGATTTTTAGTCGTTTTAGTTTCTGAGAGAACCTATTGACGATTATGCTCTCAGTGCAACAAAATTTACAACTTCAGTTTTTGTATATGATTTCTATGACCTTTGACCTTTTTCGCTTTCATTTACATATTTTAAATAATAAATTGACCAGATTGGTGTAATGAATTCGCGAATAGATCTAAAAACAGAAAGGTACAATATGTTTATTCGATTGACATATATCTTTTCAGCCCTGAAATTATGTTTGCAATGGTGCAACCAAAACCAGGTACAATTTCAACACTAAAAATATAAACAAATTATCAATTTAGATTGATCTCCTTCATTTCTCTACTTCTTACATAAAAAGGCCATGATTACTTAGTAAATCTATTATATTTTCAGGTCCGATTGACCAAATAACTTCTTTCAATTAATTTTTAAGTACTGTATTGGCTGTAATGATAACGTCAGGGTGACGAGCGGGATTCGAACCTTCGGCTGCGTACGTTTTTGCTCTAACACCTGAGCTATCGTGATTTCGATCCACTCTGAGTGCTGGGCACTAACTTCCCATCCTAAGATCATCTCGTCGCCGAATCAGATAGATAACACGAAATTTGAAAAATTGCAAAAAAGGATGGAAAATTCAAAAGGTGGGGTTGGATGGGAAGTAAATGTCTGGGTGGATCGAGGTCACGATAGCTCAAGTGGTAAAGCAGCGGCGTATCTAGCCGAAGGTCGTGGGTTCGAATCCCGGTCGTGAGACTGACTTTTTGATCTCAATTAGAAAATCTTATTTAATCTAAAGATATTAATTGGCCAAGCGGGCCACGAAAATTTGTGAATTTGTAATTTACTATGAAAACGTCTATAATATGGTTTGATGGATGAGAATCTGTTGGCATGTGAAGAAAGTTTAGTTAGATAATATGAAGCGTGTTACTGTTACTTTAAAAATGGGCAGAAAAAATTGTTCTACAAATTTTGAATTGAGAACTTTCTAATCTTTGAATATTGCAATATTTGAGTTTGGCACCGGTTTGAATCGGTATGTGTATGTCCAAATTTTGATTTTAATGAGAATTGTGATTGTCGGTTGCGTAGGGAATAAATCATTTTAAATCGTTTTTTAATTGTGTGTTTCCAAGTTAGTCATATATCAAATGTAAATCTTAAATAGTTAACTTTGCCCTATTGAGGAAAAGATTCATTGTATAAATGTATGCTAGGACAAGTCTCGCCGAGTAGTGTAATGGTGATATGTTGTCGCTTTGATAGGTTAAACTGTATTTTCTAAAGATTGTTCCATTTTTCGATTGTTGACATGTGGTTGGTTAATTTTTAACTTTTTGGTTTATTTAGATCGTGGTAGTAGATGTCTTTCTCATATTAAATTAACGTTCATTTACTTTATGACATGCATTTCCTAATATTAAATAAAAGCACGACATCAATTTTCAACATAACTTAATAATTATGAACTGATTTAATTTCAAACAATTGGCCCAAATGGACAAAAGGGTTGGGCAGGGCGAGTCGGGACAAAATCAACAGGCCAGCCCGCTTAATAACGTTTTGCTCTAAAATCCCATTAGCACGAACGATAATTGAGTAAAAAACATATCTAACAATCTCATTATGCTGGAAAAAGCCTCGTCCTCGTTTCATCCCCCTTCCAGGAATTTATTAAAAGTGGTGTTTTCCTCTGGAAATTTTATTTCGCGGCTGGCCTAAGTGCCTGGGCCATGTGACTCATCGCGGTTATTATGCAAATGAAATGCTTATTAATCAATAACAATTTTAACGATGAGTGAGTTCATTTTTCCCTTCGTTTAGTTACCGTCGTCAATCCAGCCGAGGGTGTTTTACATCAGAATTTTTTATACCCTGCCTAATATATTCAAAAATAAATCTGCAAATTGTATAATTAACAATAATATTCTGGTGTTGTACAGTGTTCATTGTAAACCTAATTAGATAAAACAAATAAGTGCAAGGTTTAATACAAATGATTTGCTAGTATCATTAATGTGTTGTAATGAAGATATAAAACGAACTGTTTTTATTATATAATTCAATTAATTATTTAATTTGAAAGTTGTATCATTAAAGGAATTTATTTTAACCATTTAAATAAACCAATTAATTTATGTAAGCGTGGGCTCAATTTTAATGCCTATATTTACAGATAAATTTTCTTTTTATTTTATGAAACGTGGAAATCAAACTTGTAAAATTGGTTTAATTTATAATAAACTGTTGTCATCCTCCCTCTCCCTCTCACTCCCTCCCTCACTCACTCTCTCTCTCTCTCTCTCTCTCTCTCTCTCTCTCTCTCTCTCTCTCTCTCTTTCTCTCATACTCTCAATGTCTTGGTTTCTTCCTTTCTTTCCATTTTTTATTTCCTTTCTCTCATTTTCTCTCTCTCTCATTCTCTTTCTTTTTCTATTTCCTATTTCTCTTTCTTTCTCCCTCTTTCTCATCCACATATCTTTCTATTTCCTCTACATATTTTGGAACCTCGCTCTCTCTCTCTCTCTCTCTCTCTCTCTCTCTCTCTCTCTCTCTCTCTCTC
>CM077102.1:27351812-27368907 GCA_039619505.1 Cimex hemipterus
TCTCTCTCCTTCTCTCTCTCTCTCTCTCTCTCTCTCTCTCTCTCTCAATCGATTTCGCTCTTCATCTAACCGTCTATCATAAATAATATATTATCCGTCTTAAAAAGATAGTTACTCACAGTAAATTGTTTTGCAATGATCCGGATTTCGAGCTTTGTAGTTCATCATCAGGTTGAAGGACTTCCCCAACCACCCTTATCGACATGAATTGCCACAGGGAACCGGCTTAATACCTCCGCTAACTTGACGTTCCAATTAACAGCTGATTTTTTTTAATGGCGCTCAATTTGAACGTGCGAATCGCGGAAATTATAACACAAATAATTATTATAATAGTAAATACATAATATTATTAAATTACTATAAAAACCAACAATTAAAATAATTAGTTTAATTATTTGGATGTTTGATATTATTTATGTAGATATTTAAAATGTGAGGTAGATCAATATATGTTATATTATTAATGCGTTTATCACTATGTTCAATTTTACATTTTTTAATTTTAAATTTCACAAACCAATCTAGTTCGTTCCCTTCTAGAAACTATGTAGCACTCTTGTGTTTAAATTTGAATTGAAATCATGTTTTATTTCATTTAGGTGGTCCTCAAATTCCGAAAATTTGCTCGATTTTGGCAAGTGTTTTTTCATTACAATCATTACAATTGAGTTAGTAAACCCTCCTTTTTGCCAATATGTCTACTTTGTCTTTAGGTTTTGAGAGGGTGTTTTTAAGTGAAACCTTACTTCTAAAAGCTATTCTAAAACCTTCTTGTTTACAAATTTTACTAACTTTTTCCGATAATTTACCAATGTCTGGCATACAACGGAAACATAAGGATTCATTTGTGGTGGGGTGGCTGAGCATTATTGTTGATTTGTTTAAAGTTAATTTTAACTAGCAAACTATCAGTAAATATTTCTTGATACGCACTAATGTTTTTAAAAATGTTGTTTTTAAAAATTATTAATATTCATACCATTTCTGACATATTTATCGAAAATTCACAACTTGAACAACCTATTCGAAAATTCTCCGTTACGTTATTTCAGGTGAAGAAATGTAAACAGTCATCAGGATTTAACTATTCCATCAGTTAAATTAGTTAAGGGATAAAATTTGTTCATTCGTTATACATCGGAGGCACGTAGACGTATTTCGACAGTCGCTGGAAATAGAATTTCAACGAAGGACCACCCGAATTCCTAAACAACGGAGGTCCTCGTTAGTTAGATGACAAACGCGGATTTACGGCCTCTCAGGGTGATTTTGGCAGAAATTTGGCCAACGGGTAACTCGGTAAAAATAAATCCTTCTCAGCGGGAAAACCTCGTCCCGGATAACGGAGAAGTGCTTTTTAACGGACAGAAAAAAAGGGCCGTTTTTAAATAGAACCCGTGATACCACCTCGAGTAAAATATACAGCACACTACAACTTTAAAAATACCCACCCTTAAAGTTGTTTAAAGTTCTACTGTCGGCGATAAATTTCCTAATAGAAACCACTCATATCAAACCGATGGATAAAAATGTTTGTAAATTCTAATTTTTTATTAGCGTCATACAGACGGAATCCTTTAGTAAAATCTGGAAGTTATGAGAGAAATAAAATTTGTTACAAACTTAAATTTTGTCCCCTTCAAATTGTTCCATACAATGACATTAAAAATACACTTAAACTTAATTCGACTAAATATTTTCTACGCTTAGTTGGCGAATAAATAAAAATATCTAAAAATGCAGCTAAAGAATAAACATAAATTTATTTAGAAGATACGACCAAATTCTTGTAGACTTTATATGTCAAAATTTATGAAGGAGAAAAATATTTTTTTAAATTTGGAAAACTTAATTAGACAACTACTAATATAACAACTTTTAATCAACGCTACAACTACCCGTACTAAAAAACAACAATGTTGTGGCAAATCAACAAGAAAATAACTCACAGGAATAGTGATTGAGAAACTACCGACTACCTTCACATAAATACACTGATAATAATAGTTTGATTTATAAATTATTTTTTTCACTTTTTTCTCACTCTTTCAGTCACTGTTAATGTTTAGGAAATCGCTAATGCATCATCTCTTTAGTCTCCAGGCTGGGTTGGATAAAATATGGCGAGATGAGAGCTTCAATCAAAGGGTTTGGAGATTTTAGTGAAATTTATGGTAACGGGATCGAAGTTAACATATTAAAACCTTCAAATTGAGTGCCTCCAGAATTTTTCTAAGGATTGTTTATTGAGCGGTTTAATCTAGAGGATACTTGAGCGTTTAGCTGAAACCCAGACTTCTAACGTTAATCCGTATTGGTTTTCCTACAGAGTTTAACGTCGTTGGTTGGGCAGTGATAAGTAAGTTTGTCAAGTAGTCGTGTAAGGATATTTTTATCTTTTCATCAGTTCTAGCCATTTATGCTGTATTTTTTTAAAAATTCATATCAGTAGTTTGTTTATGGTATCGCATTTTATCGACTTTCGGAAGGAGGACTTATTGACATACGGACGGTGCAAGTTTTGGACACGAAAGGACAGAATCGGTGTGTGAAATGGTAAAGATGGTTGTTTGTGCATCGAATACAATATCAACTGAGCACACCTAATAAAGCATGGTGTCCGCTAAGCTACCCTGAGGAACACCGCTATAGATAGGTTAATACTCTGAGAGGGAATTCCTTTCGTCACCTGGAAAACTTGCCAAGGTTGCTGTCAACTATGATACAGTAGTTGGATGGAAAAATTGCCTTCCAGATGCCAATCCCTCCTCAACACAGGACCCAGAAAAGTACTGCCCCAACTCAAGATAGTGATAATATCGGGACACGATGATATTGTTGAACATTTGGATGGTAGTTGCAAAAACCAAATTGATTTTTGTAGATTGTATTGAGAAAGAAGTGAATAGTTGAATTGAACAACTTGAAATTTATGATGGAGGGTTAAAGGATTTGAGGAGGTCAGTTCAAGTTGAGGTCGGAATCTAGAACCTTTTTATGAATGTCAGAAGGTGAAAAAGAATTTCAGAGGAATGGGAATTATAAATATGAGTGGCTCAAGACTTTAAATAAAAATGTCCAAGTACTTTATGCGCCGTAGAAGATAATAAGCTTAAAAATATTTATATATTTACATTGAAAATCATTTGTGTGTTTACAAAAGTGAATGTATATCGGCCCTCACGGTGCATTGGGGCGTAATTCAGGTGGGATGGAATCACCTAACCCGGTGGGCGTCGCGAATAAAAGGCTTTCACTACTTTTCCGAAGTTAAACAGAAAATCTCTAGGATTCGTCAGGATTTGAATTCTCATCTTATATACGCGTAAGGGCGGGTGTTCCTCAGGGAAGCATACATGGCCCTTTTCTATTTTCCATATACACTGCAGATATTCCTACACACGTTAACATTTCGATACACACCGTCGCTGATTATACAGCGATTCTTACACGTACTTTAATTAATACTCTAGAAGTACAACAATACATGAATGAATTAACAGTATGGTTTACAAAGTAGAGAATTAAGACAAACCTAACAAAAAGCCCACAGATCAATTGTACCTTATGTAAAAATGTCTGTCCTGCGGTGAGTACAAATGGAATTCCATTGCCTACAACTGACCTTGTGCGTTATCTTGGACTTTTCATGGATAAACGACTGACTTGGAGTATCCATACAAGACTGAAAAGACAAACAAGCCCACGTTAAAAATCGCTAATACGACTACTCGACTCACGATCAAAATTAGACCTCGAAAATGAACTTACAAGAGAATGATTGGACCTCTCTTGCGTACGGTTGTGAAGTGTGGGGCTCAACCAAGAATTCCAATTCCCAGTCTCCAATCAATCCAAACTAAAATTCTCCGTCAAAGTATAAATGCTCCTCTTTACGTTTCAAATTACTCTATCCATAAAGACCCACAAAACCCGTTTATGCACGACCTCATTCATCAAAACCCGATAAAACAAATTTCATCAATCACTGAAGACACAGTATTCTGTTAAATAAAATCCTCGAAGACAATTGAAGCGAAAGTGGTCCCAAGACCTTCTCTCTATGTGAAGACTGAACACGATAGTGTGAAGGAGTGTTACCACTGGACAACTTCTCCAGCAAGAGCTCAAATGAAAATTCACCATATAGGAACACATTTACTTAATGCATCACTTTTAGTTGTAAATAATAAATAAATATAATTAGAAAATAATTATAAAAAAAGATTCGAAACCAGAACCGTATCAGGGCAAGCACAAATAAGAATCTTTAACCTACCTAAATTCACTATTGTGTTGGTTACAAGATAATTTGCGAAGAAATGAACTTATTCTTGCTGATATATCTTAGGCTGTTGTTATTATAAGTACTGTGATACTTGACGAGTCTGTCACAGCTGATGAACACATTTTCCAGCTAGCTCTGTGGGTCCAAAATGCTGAAAATGTTTTGAAAAGATAATATACGAGGCAGATAAACACGTGACGCTTTTACAAGCTTAGACGAGAACTTAATTACCAAAGTTTATATGGAGTTAAATTACGAAATGGCGTTATTTTCTTAGGTAAACTTATTAAGGTGGTAATTTACAATTTCGTGAAATCATTATGAACCGGAGGAAAACCGAAGTGTCGGGTAGACCAAAGGAGCCATCAATTAATGAATTCTGTTGATATTGTGAGTATCGCGTGTCCTTTCTTAGTTCCCCGGTAAGGCAAGAAATCTTTAACGAGAAGGCCTCACTAATAAAGGGGCTTCTAATTGTTACCGACATCTACCCCCAAGACTTGTGGAGCGGGGGGAGGACAAAAATGCGTTTGATTAAAACAAGTTGTCCCCTCTAAAATTTGATTACCGGCTAAGTTCTCCGTGGCATTCAGATCCTCCCATAATAAACCTTCCTTTTACCTGGGTAATGAAATTAACTTGGAAAGTAAACCGAAGGAGTTTTTGTTCTCTCTGAATTATTAGTCCAATCAAGGGGGCGAGTCTATTCTTTTCATACAATGACTTCGTTTTCTATGGGTCTCTCCTTGTAGATCGATAAGGTAGTTTGCGTCTTGTCTTGTTTTTTACCAAAAATAGAGTCAATAAACACCAAAAGCTACTATATCGCTCATGCCACAAAACTAATTCTGCAACAATCATTGTCTAGCAGTACCAAGTTTTCCGAGGAATTTTGTGAATTTGAATTGAAATTTTTTAAATTATTTTGACAAATTCACTAATTTAGTGGTCCACTTGACCAATTGATACATTACAATTAATTAAGGTCTTTAGTTGAGATGAAAAAAGCCAATGGTACGAGCGGGATTCGAACTCTCGATCTTCGGCTAGATACGCCGCTGCTTTACCACGTGAACTATCGTGACCTCGATCCACTCGGACATCAACTTCCTATCTCAACCTCACCTTACGAGGTTTCCTCCTTTTTCCATTTTTCAAATATGTAAATTTTTGACAATAGTAAAACAACAAAAGATTTTAACATATGGTTTTACAATGAAGGTTAGTAAACACTCTGCACGATGATTCGAATTTGTGTTCTGGCAGCAAGACTTAGGACTTGGATTTAGACGTTGAATCTCATAACAAGGATTTCTCCATTTAACTTAAGTCATGCATATCTACAAAAATGTTTAGAAACGAAATTTCTGTTACTGCGACCACTCCAGACTTAACGCGAGGGAAGTATGGCGTTCAGCCGAGCCATTCATTTTGCAGAGCATTCGATCCCTCCAATCAAAATTTCTCAGACAATTCCGTTCTAGGTGCCTAACCTTACTATTCATAACGGCATTAATTTGTCTATTTTAAACGAGCTGAACTGAATTAGCTTCCAAAATTTTCTACCACGTTTTTCATCAAGCCTAACTCTACTGTCTAACCTTACCAAAATTTTCATATCCTAGGAGCCCGCCATGTATGAAACGACGATTCCTTTTTACCATATTTTCAGTAAAATCAATGATTATCTGGAGAATTTGAAATGCGGTCTGGTGTGACGTAGGTTTTAGAAAAACATCTTCTTTAGCGAGCAACGTTTCGATCTTTATTGACATCATCTTCAGAGCTCAGCTCTTTTCTGCGTCGTTCTCATGTGTCGTTTAGGCACTCTCATCTCGACATACAATAATAATACAAGTACACAGAAAACAATCACTTTGAGCTCTGAAGATGATCTCAATAAAGTTCGAAACGGGCATGATAAAGAAAATGTTCTTCTAAAACCTGCTCCTATCCCTATCCTTCTTGTATTCTAGGTCCATCTGTGTACCAATAGATAGTGCCGTTCTTAAAGAAGGTGTTTTCCTCAAGTTCTCGTTCTTTTCTGTAACCTAATATGTTGTGGAAATTTTGATTAAATTGCCACATCCTGTTCATGTCGTCTCATGGTGCCATGGATATCAGATGGTCATTCATTATGTTTTTGTCATGTCTCCATTTTAGTTGTATTCCTGTTGGAGGTTTCTCTTTAATAACACTAATAATCTTTTTCTATGTTGTTCTCATTGTGGTGTTGGGTGGTTATTCCGTGTACCATACCAACTGTAGGTAATTGTATTTTTAATCTGTAATTAATAGTTTTTTTTTTGCTTTGTGCTGACCACATCTGTTACAGGGATTAATTGATTTATGGTTGGATTTATAAATTTGCCTTAGACTCGTCAATTTTTAAAAAACATTTGCTTGGAACTTTTATACTATGGCATTTTTAATGAAATTCTTTGATATTCTAAGGATATAGCAGCTATAATAATAAACTGTTTCCGTTCATTTTCGATGAAAAAATTTTCTGTTGATTGTCGGGTGATGCGTTTTCTTCGTTGTTCCCGTTCCATGATCGTAACTCTCAGTAAAAATATCAGCAAAAAATTTGACAAAAATCATAAAAGAATGATTTTGTTTTAAATTTGTGGTTGTGTGTTAGTTCATATATATTTGCTTTCTTTTCAATTTTTTTTAATGTAAATGAATTAAGTGAAAACAAGTTAAAGAAGTTTTTAAATAAATATTCTTTCCTTTATTTATAGTTTTCAATTTGACTGATTTAATGTGAATCTATGAAAGTAAAATTGAAATTCAAAGCAGTGAGTTTGTAACGTCATATTTAATACGATTTATTCTCTGGATTTGCTTTTAATTCCTGAACAATGCGAGTCTAAACAAAAGAAAATAATTTCATCGGTTGTGTTTATCTTGGTTGTATTGTTTACTTAATACGGGGATATTGAAAGGTTTTGGCGAGGTGGCCGGGGGGATGAACCCTCCAACATGGCCGGAATACATCGGATTACCAAGTAATACAAAAGAGGCCAACGACGGCCATGTTTAAAAAAAAACTGACTCACTAATGATTCATTTCACTGAGTCATTCCCGCATTGAAATTGGTTCTTGTTAAATGGAGGTTTCCGTTTGATGGGCTTTCGTTCGTTAGCTCAAATTTTGCACGAGGAACGCCCGCGCCGCCCAGGGACACACCCCGCGTTTGTTTTGTTCCTAACGAACAGTATACCTTGATTAAAGATTTTCCTCGTGTGTTTCGCTTTTGGAAAAACATTACCAAATCCCTGTCAAATCGATATTTCATCCCCTGACAATTGGAGTTATACAAACCGGGAATTAAAGAATATCCGTCATTTTGGTTTTATTCCGTGATACTGCGTCACTGTATCAAAAGGCAATTTTTATGCGGCAGGTGTACACGTTATTTTTACCACCTTTAAAATGCAAATTCTTTGCGTTTTTACAATATTGGCTAATACAGGAAAAATTGCGCTTGCATCCCTCACAGGCAGAAATTCGATGCACCCCTTTTAAACCCGAAGCGATACGCATGATTTGGAGAGGAAAAAAATAATATATGCATAAAAAAGGTAAAAAAAAACGCAGACCTAATCTCAATTAAAACCTTAATTAGTTGGAAGATATTTATTGGTCAAGCGGACCATGAATCGAGTGAATTTGTACATAAAGTACTACAATATTATATTTTTCTGTTTTACGATGTTTTTGCAAAAATGTTTTACAATATAAGATTTTTTTGTTTAAATAGTGTCAAACAGAATCTAATTTATTATTATTTTGATTAATTATTACAATATTTCATTGTTTTTTCTGTCCGTTTTTCGCGTTTTAATCCTACTAATTTATTTTCCTGTGCTCCTTTCAAGTTATGGTTCAATCTGTACCACCGGGCCATCTCAAAAATTGCACAAATTCACATTGAACTGTAACAAGACAAAACATGACAGTTGGCTGGCATTCTCACAACGTTAAGTAGTCGACAGTCCTTGGAGTAATTGAGGATAAGCCTCTTCATTCGCGCTAATAAATTACCTACTAAAACTACATTTTATTCCCACAACCGTAGAGTACTTGATATTTCTCAGAACAATTGACGATAAGCCCCTTCATTCGCGCTCATAAATTACATTCAAAAACAACAATTTATTTTCACAATCGTAGAGCACATAGATAAAAATACACCAATATATGCACAGTTAAAAATATTTATTGGAATAGTTTACAGTTATAAACTAACAGGGGACGATCTCGACCCAACATTTTTGGGCGATTCTTCACTTCAAAATATCGGACACATATCCGACACTTTTTGTAATAGGATCTGGTTTCGCCAAAAACTTACTTTGAAATTTGAAATTTTTCGTTTTTTTTTAAATATTTTTTTATTTCGCCGTTCTACTCGATCAAATCAACTGTGTGAATATATCGTTTTACAGCATTTTTTATGTCGATTGCAATAGAAATATAGTAAAAACTATCCTAATTTATCAATAACCAAAACTTTTTAAAAATTAAATATTTTACAAGTAAGCTAGGTCATACTTTTTTAGTGAAACTAATATTAAATTTTATTTTAACAGTTGGTACAGGGGACCTGTACTGTCGGTACTGTACCCCTATATATCATTTCTATATTAATTTACATTATAATTAAAATATATAAACAATTTTTGTAAGAAAATGCACAGAGAAACAGGATTATTAGTCAGAAATACTTCTGACTTCTGTCTGAAAAAAAGTAAAAACTCTTTCAATAGAAATATTAGCCATGGTCGTAATTTTTGCACAGTTACCAAATGTTATTCTTTGTTTAAATTAAAAAAAAAAAGAATTATTAACCATAAAAAATCAGTCCACTAGGTTTTGAGAACAATGATGTTTGAACTGGCACTAGAACTGTCAGAAGTTGGTCTAAATTATCAGTGCAAAAATTAATTTACACTGATTCCGTCGGAAGTCGGTATTTAAGGGTTCAAAATTCTTGAATCATGACATAAGTCAAATCTATCTTTTTATAGCATCCAAATTTTGAGCAATCAGATTTATTAGTAGTATAGTTTGTTCTGCTAATTTACTAGGAAGAAAACCAATCGGTTATAGAAATTATAAATTATGTTTGCAAGGAAATTTAGGTGGCATATTTGGCCATGATTTTGTTGAAGATAAAGAAAAAGAATTGTTATTAATATATTGTAGTTCAATGTATAAATTTGATCTATTCTGCAAGTATAAATATGTAGACTTTTACCAAAAATGCCTACAGTACATTGAAATAAACGATAATGTTTTCATGTCAACCATATTTATTACTTTCTATTAAATAAGGTCTTGCCTGCTTTACTTTAAAGGGTATCTTTTTTGAGAAGAATCCAAATTTTAAGTTATTTCCATCTTGCTTCTCACGGTTCATCTATTGATATCATTTTTTACTCATATCAAAACAATTGGTCGCTATCATTTTACTACTGTCAACATTCAGTCTCTCTTTGATAACTGGTCTAGACTACGAAAATCTCACGTGAATTTCAATCTGGAATTTGTTTTTTCGATGCTCCACTAACCCGGTTTAGGACAAATTTATTGCTAGTTATTTAACAAACCAGTATTAAATTATAAGTCTGTCAGATGTTGAATAAAATGTTTTTATTTTTAAAATTAAATAATATGTTGTGGTTTAGTAATTGTTTCAGAAAGGTTACCAATAAATTCCGACAACTTAGAGAGTTAACTTCGTTAAAGTTAAAATTTACGTAATTTGTTTGTGGTGTTGTGTAAAACGTACCTTGTAATTTATCAGTTAGCTCATGCTAAAATTATTAATATTCGAGATTATTTAAATGTTTTTTTTTAATGGCTGTTTTATTAAAGTGTTATGGTTTTTATTACCTTTTCGACTTTGTTCGCAAGTAGTATTAAGAGTATTTCATTATAAAACTTCGACGCTATAAACCCCTCAAATGAAGCCCGACGTAATTAAATTATACTTTTTTCACGAAAATTCTCTCAAGTAATAACGGGACTTATAAAGGGTCCCCGTCGCTAAGCGATACCCATGGGAAACCAAAAGTTTAAAAAAAGTTTGTTTTATAAAAAAAATCCTTACTTTATTCATATGACGAATGGAAATAAAACATTTTAAATTATGAATTTGATATTTAATATTGCAGTTTTATGAGCAATCAATAATAGTAATAATCGTCTTATCGATGTTCCGTTGGATTTTTATTTGTTCTTCAGCCCTTATGAAAAGTCCTAATCGATGTTAGATTTTGTAAGCATAAGCTAATAGCTTGTCGAGCTTACGGTTGACATTTTTAAGTAGCCCAAGTCTGGCGTGTCGTTGACATGTTTGCACAGGCTTACAACATCCCTGCCCTAAGTGTCCATTACAGATTCCTCGTGAAAGTTAGCAAACACTCTTGAAATACTCCGGCTTCAATTGTCGTAAATGGAATTGATCGTGAGGCGTAATGTTTGCTAATTTTTGTTGTAACCTGTAAAAAGGGCTGTAAAAAGTGAACCAATGATGCTAATTTTATTATATGTATGTGGTTGTTTTATGTATTTTGTGGCGACATAAAATTGATTTGATTTCTTTAACGAGAATCATACAAAATAATAATAATTATTAATAGTAATAATCATCGACCATTTTGGCATCCTAAAAAAATTTAGAGTAATCTTACAATTAATTAATGTTTTCAGTTGAGATAAAAAAAGTCAATGGCACGAGCGGGATTCGAACCCACGATCTTCGGCTAGATACGCCGCAGCTCTACCACTTGAGCTATCGTGACCTCCATCCACTCGGACACCAACTTCCCATCTCAACCACATCTTTTGAATTTTTCAAATGTCATGTAATCTGTATCATTCTCGGCGGTAAATTTGAAAAATTACAAAAAGGATTGAGGTGGGAAGTTAGTGTCCGGCGGCGTATCAAGCCGAAGGTCGTGGGTTCAAATCCCGTTCGTGTCATTGACTTTTTTTAATCTCAACTAAAAACATTAATTAATTGTAAGATTACCCTAAATTTTTTTTCTACTTTACGTATACCCTAGTGGGCCTGCTTCAGCTCTCTTGCGGCTTTCTTTTGTATATAGAACAGAAATAACGAATTCTTTTAAATGTATATATTTCAAGGAGTCTGCCCTCGTTTCCAGCAATTAATAATTTTAATAATTCAAGTAGACCTTAGCTTATTATACTCAATAAATTATTTGAAAAAAAAATATAGTTCCTTACTTTATTTGTTTTGAAATAAATAGGTTTGAAAACGTGAAGAAAAAAAATAAAGCTAGAAAAAGATTTTCAATGTTAGCATGAAAATAAAATAATTCACCTTTATTTACTTCCGACTGAAAATCAAGCCGTGAAGAAGGTAAAATAAAGTTCAGAAAACTTCATGAGATTTAAAATTAAAAGTAATAAACTATGTAACATTTATAAATTTAAGTAACACGTTTCAATTTAGTTTATTTATAGAATATTACTTCACAATTCATTCTATTAATAATTATTTAAACAAAATTTAGATTTAGCAATTTTACAGTAGGTTGGTGCAGTAGGTATTGGTGCAATATATATATCACACCTGTGGTCATAAAAAACATAAAATATTACGAAGAACTTAGTTTATGTCTGATTCTCCAATACTAGTTCAATATTGAATTACCTCGTCTGGAATGCCGTCCCCTCAGAGCAAATAAGTTGAAAATGTTTTAACCTTTTAAGCGTAATCTCCCTTCTTCACTGAAACTTTCCAAAACGATTGGTATTCCTTTCAGAAATGTCAATTCGGCTTGGGCCTTGATTAAGACGGAAGCGACTTCTTTACAATCAGCTACAACTGCCCTAATTAGCCCTACGTGCCTTAATTTCCTTAAACATCCTTCGGCCCCCTTTGTAAAAGCTTCAATTGTTTAATTCTTTTACATCCGAACAGACAAAGGGTTGAATTAAGATTCTCGTCGGCGGACAAGCCCTGGTTGGAGAGATTTGTCTAATTAAACAGCCTCCGAGTTCATCTCCGGTTCGATATTCGATTTTACGGCGATAAAAACTCGTAATAAAAATATTTATGGGACGTGTGTTCGTCAAGATAGGGTCCGGGAGTTGCATATTATAACGGACTCAGCGCGTAAAACACATGGGGCAATTGTCGTAAAAAAGGCAATTTTCACACTTGGCCTCTCTTTCAAATAGCTTTACTCCCCTAGTTTCAAATAAAATTATGTTATATTTTATTCTAGCAAAATATTCTCTACAAAATTATTACCGGAATCTCTAAACCTTTAACCATTTTTTAGTTTGTTTATGTATACTTTGACATCAGAAATTGATTGCGTCCTTGCGTAAAATAATCAATGTGAAAAACTAATAATGATAATCACTTTTTGCTTATACCCACGTTCTATCTTTCTTCTTTTTCTCCAATCTCTCTCTCTCTCTCTCTCTCTCTCTCTCTCTCTCTCTCTCTCTCTCCTCTCCTCTCCTCTCCTCTCCTCTCCTCTCCACTCATCTCACCCTCACACTCTCACTCACTCTCTCTCTCTCCCCCCTCTCTCCCCCTCTTCTCTCCTCTTCATTCCTCTCCTCTCCACTCATCTCTCTCTCTCTCTCTCTCTCTCTCTCTCTCTCTCTCTCTCATAGACACACACACACACACTCATCTTCACTAGAACGCTCACTAGACCTCTCTTATACTATCTTTATTCACCCTTATCTCTATCTAGATATCTAGGAAAATGATTATCCGGTTATCAATCTATACATCTTTCTGTATCATTTATTGTTTTCGAACTCTCTTTCACGTTCTCGCTCTCCTCTGTCTGTTTGTCTCTCCCACCCCACCCTCCCCCCTCTCATTCATTTCTCACTCCTACGCTTTCTTATATATTTTGTATCTTTCTCCTTCATTATATTTTTATATTTTGTGAACGAATGCCATTAGTATTTCAATTGTTGATTTTTGTTGTATTTTTGTTTATTGCATGGTAACATGTATCGAGTAATGGCACTCAAGCTATTCTGGCGTTTTTTATCAATAAGATACGCCATGCAAATAATTTAATACTCAAAATCATAGCTGTATGATGTAGAAAAAATGCGATGAGTTGTTTTGTTCAACGAGTAAAGTTATGAGCTGTAAATCACAGCTCAAGCTATAAACCGCAGATTTGAAATTTTTCACTAATAATATTTTCATAAATTGGTCTCTCTCAACAACGGTGATGTTAAACGATTTTATAGAGCAGTCATCCGTGTAATGCCGTATTCATATAATCGAGTGTTTCGAAAGCCTTGAAATATTAGAATCGGCCCCCCTTTTTGCGTTCAACACATCCTCTTTCCACCCCTAATGACCATGGCATCCTAATCTTCGCCGGTGAGGAAACATCCCCTTTGTCGAAGAATATTGCGACACCTGTGTGAAAATAAATTCGTCCTGCAAGAATTAGAAGGCGATTTCGCAACGTTTTGCATCATCATAAAGGGATGAGCAGGACCGGTCCCGGGCTACCGGTTTCGATGGCCCAACCCCGAAATATCCGGCAGATGCAGAATTCAGTCGCGGTCCGCCAACACACACGAGTGTATCCTAAACTTCACGTTCGATTTTAACTACTTAGCACGAAGCCCTCATATCGCTATCTTACCTCTTTTTATTATAGAATGGATTAATCCACAACAATGATAAATTAACTATGAAGACGCAAAACGATTTGTGCTTTTATTATATGTTCTAGTAATTATAACAAAATAATAAATTTTAATTTGAAATGTAATTTATTTGATTTTTTCGTCGGTCAAGATCATCCACAATTGAGTCATAAATCCGCGCATGTTTTTGTCAGTTTTTGTAAGTTGAACAGTGTGTAGTTCATGTATTATCTAAAGTTAATTATGGCTTCATTAAAGTTAACTCTTGGAAACACAATCGACAAATGGAACATCGATTAAACTGAACTGAGGACACATCTAAACCGATATGCAAGCCGGCAGATATGTTGCAGTAAGTACAATTTCATTTTTATTTTTGTTCCACCACAACTGCTCTTACATCACAATTACAACCTAAGGTTCAATTTAAAATTTATTGAATTTGTTTTTACTTACATATTTGTGTAGGTGTAGATTGTTCCTACACTAGTTCTATCAATTCAGCATTCTACACCAATTTTTTAAATTAATAATTAAATTTGCCCTATAAAATTGGTGCTCGGTGTTGGCATACAGTCTTTTTCAAGGTGGAAATTGAACGCATACGAAGGTCCAAAACGTCGGCTAATGAAGATATGTATTGAGTAAAATTTGGAACTCATGCTGCTCACGGGATTGGGTCACTTGCTGGGTTCTTCTCTTTTGTTGAACTACCCAAACGCGTTTCGACGTTGCTCCATCTTCAGTGAGAAACCGGCTAGCAAACCAAAACTCATTTTCTTAATATTGAATATAACGATTTTATTGGGGACAAATAATACCGAAAAAAAAATCATTTGCAATTATTGGCAGGACAAAGGGTAAATAGAATATAAACTTAGTTGGTGGCTGAAATGACCCAGATGTCGGAAGCCCCAGTCAAAAAAATATTGGCCGGCCTCATCATAAATTTAAAAATCAAGAAGCGGTTCCAGCTTGTCGTTACTCAACACATTAGAATTACTTCATATTTATCCGAGGATAAATCAGAGTCATATACCCGGAGGCCATTAACCGAGATATGGCTTCCAAAAATAATTTTAGTGTCCGTTCAAGTTAGGATCGAGTCTCGGTAATGCACACGAAATAAATCCGGCAGCGAGTCCGAGACAAGCTCCAGGACGATAAATTACGTTGAAATACACTCCTTTCGACCCCTCGCTAAATATGAACCAGGGAAGAGCTTTCATTTGTTAAAAGCTCTCGGGGAAAAAAAGAAGATGCGACAAGCTTTTTCCACAGTCTTGACTCAGGTGGGCCAAACCGACATTTACGACCTCCTAAAACCAAAAACGCACTTTTCTCAAATAACCGTGTCAAAGTTAAAACGATGTTTTTACGATTTTTGCCACTCTTTATTCAATTCAATTTATAAAATTGTTTCTTGAAATAAAAGTTAGAAAAGAAACACTAAAATACAACGACTCCACTTTTAATGTAAAAGGGTATTTATACAATGCGAAATATATTTTTTATATTCAATCAAAATATTTCTACTAACTCAAAGTGTTTGTGTACTGTGTAACTGTGCCAAATTGTATAAATTGTTGTATAAATTCACTTTTTTCCACATACTATAAGTATTTGTCAAATTTAAACAATGTAAATCCCAGGCTCTGAAGATGATCTCAATAAAGATCGAAACGTTGGCACGATAAAGAAAATGTTTTTCTGAAACCTGCATCACATCAGACCGCATCTCACGATTTCTGAATAATAAAAAAGAAAACTATTTGTTTCATGGCAATCACATTTCATAAACACGGTGCACATTGCACGTTGTGAACCTCATATCATGATTTCTCCTAGTAAATAATTGAATTTCTCTTTACCGTGGTCTTTCTTTTTTGTTTTGGTCAATATTTCGTTATTCTTGTCATGCTTATGTTGGTTGACGTCCGCTTTAAACCTTCGTGAAATAATTAACATTTTGAACAATGATATTTTCTTATAAAACACATAATGTATAGTTGGCAAAACGGTACTTCTATAAACAAACCCTTTGTAAATCTGTTACTATCGTATTCCCCATGCCTTTTGTTAAACATAATTCTTGTATATTGTATGGTTTGTAAACAAAAATCGGAATAAGTGGTCATTTATACATATACAGTTTTATTACAAAATTTTGACCGTTCACGACGCCGTCCGTGGAGACAACCTCTGAACATTTTTCTCGCACGGTCGTAAAAGTTTCCAGGCTCGAATCCCGGCGAGAAGTCATTCTTCTCAACATTCAACAAAGAGCGATTCCGGTTATAACCTAGCTAGGTTATTGTGTGAAAATGCCCACACCTTCCCCTTCGACAATAAAAGATCTCGAGGGCAGTAAAAGCTCATATGAGAGAGGGTTTCGAGCGTTTTACGGCCTTCTTAGGACCAGTTGTTTATTCGAAAAAGCCCTTTTCTCCTTATAACGTACACGGGTCTTAAAGAGAACGAAAACAACAATTAAGACATCAGTATTTCAGACGGCAGTACACAAAGAAAACGACGTTCCTTTTTAGAAAAAAAAAATTATGCTAAAGCCGTTAACTACTTTCTTCGTAAAATTGACATCACACATATTAAATCTTACTATTTGTAACATAAATATAAATCTCCTCCATAAAAGAATGTTATTGATTTAACAGACATGCTCACGAAATCGCGCGCACGCACGCCAGATTGAGCATATAAACGGATGCGGGTGAGAAAACCATTTTAACTCTCTGTGATCAAAGTTTCTCATTGTGTAGGTACTCGTACTGTAAATTAAATACGGTGAAAGGACTTATAAGTTTACAACAAATTAGGACGAGGTAGTGCGAGAGATTTGATCATGCGGAGAAAAGAAAAAAAAAACTAAGAAAATTAGAGTGTAAAGAGAGGCACTGAGAAAAAGAAAGGAAGAATGAGAGAGAGAGAGAAGAAAGTGACACAGAACAAGAACAAAAAAATACGGAGAGGGTGTCGTAAGAAAGAAAGAGTTAGAGAGAATAGATTGAGAGATACAAGAGAGAGTGAGAGAAAAAGGGAGAACACGAAAGAAATTGAGAGGGAGAGAGATAAACATATATATATATATATATATATATATA
>CM077102.1:27369307-27419115 GCA_039619505.1 Cimex hemipterus
AGAGAGAGAGAGAGAGAGAGAGAGAGAGAATTTAAAAAGTAATCTATTCAGGACACATATGTGGTCATTAAATTATTTGGAGGTCCGTGAGATGCGGTCTTTTGTGACGTAGGTTTTAGAAAAACATTTTCTTTATCATGTCAACGTTTCGATCCTTATTGAGATCATCTTCAGAGCTTAAAGTGTTTGTTTTCTGTTTTATTGTGCCATTCTTGCGTGTCGTGTTGAGAGTGCTCCCACTTATAAATTGCTTTTTCTCAACATAAACTTTTTCAATGCTCATAAAAAGAAAATGACGATATCTAACGATCATCTCTAATAATAGTCTCGTAACTATCACCTTCTTTCACTTTATATCGAAAGGGCTCCCCTATAAAGGAAAGATTTTATTTAGAAAAAAATTGCCGTTGACTTTAGGAGGGGTGTCGTAAGTTGTGGCAATTAGCGACGTCTCCTTTCATATATATAAGGACTAGGCAACTGTCGACTTACGATAAGAAATAAGCCCGACCGAGCAGTACAGTTAACTTTTGTTATTTACCGTCTTACCCCCAGTATAAATTATAACATGAAATAAATTTACAGTGTAATCCTTTCAGATCTACGATCCCATAGATTCCGTTCGTTTACTGTTGTGTTTTTACAACGTAATTTTCTCTTACAGCATAGAATTCCTTTCATAAATTATCACATAGTGAGCAATCCGGTTTACAACAGTATATTTAATTAAAAAACATCGTCATATCAGCGAGAATTCGGCTTTAGTAGACATCATCAGTCTTATAACTTTTGATCTATTGCCTTGCATTTTCTTTAAAAATGCTTTGGTACAACAATGCAAGAACGCCCAGAACGATTTTATCATGATTTTTCTGAATAGCTTATATGTTGTACAATTGGATCATTATTGTAATATACCATTATCGTTGATTGTTCTATAACTTTTAGTATCATTTTAAATGGTTCGTCTGGGTGTGTTTTAACGAGTCGTGTTCTTTTTAACCTTAAAAATAAATCAAGTAAACGTTTTATGATCAAATTCATCCATAACCTGTTATTATCGCAAAAATAATTCAGTAGAACGTGGAAAGGTTTATAATAACTTAACTTCCAATTAATGCTATCTTGATCAATTTCTATTCGGAACAAGTGAACCGGACTTATCGTGGAAAATAAATATTTCATTAATAAATTAACTGTAAGGTATAATAATAAATAATCGACGCAACTAAACGTAGGAAGCCAAATGACAGGAGATACAATATTAACTAACAATACGACACCATTTTTGAAAAGGTATTGGACAAGATCTGTACCTTCAGATAAAAACGAAAAAACTAGATTTCTGGGAGTTTTTTACTTTATTTTTTCAAACAAAACAACACAAAACATAACACTTTAATAATTCAATGATGTAATATATTTGGTAGGATCGGAGACGTAAAAGAATTCTTTTCAATTAAGGTCAGACATAGTGTGCAATCAGTTTAAGAAACACAAAATTTTACGAGGATAACAAAAAGATAATAAAGGATTTGGTGATGAAAACGAGATTCATTATCATTAATCAGCACGCTGATTTAACAAAACACAATTGCACTTGATGTAGAACATGTAATTATAATATTTAATAAAACTAAAAATGGTTTTTAGAGAAAAACTAAATATTAGAAGAAAGAAACTTAAAAATAGTAAATAGATTTAAGAATAAGGTAGGGGGGAAAATTTACCAAGTTAAAAAGTAAAAAAACTCTTTCTAAAAATTCCAATGTGGTGTCCCAAATGAAATGCACCGATTATCATACCACACGGCCAGTCTGACCAGTACTTGGAAGAAAGAATTGACAACATAATCATGATTAGAAAAAATAAAAATAGACCAGGTTTGTCTATTGACAAAACGTTGCCATGATGCCGGTGCTTTATAGATATAGACAATATTTTGGCATATCATCCGACCTGTGCGTGATCTTGAGGCACAGCAGCAGGCACTGATCGCTGTTCCGGTACTTCAGGGCCATAGGGATTTTTAACTGTTTATAGTTTTATGTGTTTGTGTTGTTGTGTTTGACGTTATATCAATTTATTGGAATGAATGTAATTTATTAGCGTGAAAGGAAGGGGTTGCTTATAACCCCGCCCCGAGAAATATCGAGTACTCGATGAATGTGTGACGAAAAAAGTAAGTTATTAGCGTGAGTGGAGAGGGTTCACCCCCCACCCCTCAGAGGAATATCCAGCGAATGTGACCAGACCTCTATGTTCCAATCGAGTGTTGCCTTTGCGTTAATCTATGGTAGTGAATATAATTTATTAGCGTGAAAGGAATAGGTCGCTTATAACCCCTCCCCGAGGAATATCGAGTACTCGGTGAATGTGTGACGTCTGGAGAGAAAAGTAAATTATTAGCGTGAAAGTAAGTGGTTGCTTCTAACTCATCCCCGAGGATTATCGAGTAATCTGAGGGTGTGAATGTGACCAGACATCTGTCATTTATTTGAGGTGGTGTATTTATATATTTGTATGTTTTGTTTTTATTCTGTATTTGACAACCTAGGTCCAAACGAGACTACCATTCTGGAATATTAACATAGTATATATCAGAAATCATAGAGCCAGTAACCAAATCGCCACGCTCAGATCGATACAGTTTGAAACAAAATATGCGCGAAAGAAAAGAAGCAATATATACAGTTAATTATGTTATGACTATCTAAAATGATAAAATGACAGAATTAAATTGCAGCAATATTTCAAAAATATTTGTAAAAACGTTGTTTTTTTATCTTATTATTTATAGTAGTCCCATGACGGAGACAACCAAAATACAGTCTTTCTATGGAATATTATAATATAAAGAATGTTAAAAATCTATCGAAAAAAAAACAATACACATCAATTTATGATAATATATATAAAACGGCATTTTAAGTTGTAATTTTCTAGGAATTATCCATCAGATATCGGGAAATCATTAACAGCCCGATAAATTTACAGACTAGACGTTTAAATAATATATGTAAAAAACAGGCCAGCGTAAAAAAAAAAGTTAATTCAGCATGTTGTATTTTTGGACGAAGTTTTGTTGGATCTTTTTCCCCGGCATAATTGACGGTATCGCGTTTCAGACAATTATTCAATCACCCGATACGATGAAACTATAACAGCCGTTAGAAACATTTCAAATGATCAACGTCAAAAATTGTTGAACAGTATGAATTTACGCTGTACGTTCAAAATATTATTTCGGACGAAATGAACGATATAGAGTTTCAGACAATCAGCGGGCAACGGTAAAAACAAAATCTCTTATAAATGCATAACTCAATTTTAAACCATGACAACAAATGGGTTAAACAATATAAAAAATAGGAATAAGTTTTTCCTTAAAATTATATCCGAAATAATAGACCATCTTTAGGTGATCATTGAATATTTGCCTATTTCAATAACTGTTTAAAAGATTTAAAATAAATTACGTTTAAAATGATTTGATAATAATATACTTTATATTACATATGTTTTAAATTTTTAAATTATTTATTAAGTAATAAAGGGGGTATTTTTTTAATTATTAATTTTTTTTAAATGATCTATATAAGATCGAGTTTCAGACAGGTTCTACCTAATAACGGTAAATATTTAACAGCCCGGTAAAAATTAATATTCCGTGCAAGTTTTGTTAAGAATAAAAACGTATTAAAGTTAATTAAAATACGCAAGTTGCAAATTATTGCATAATTGCACATTTTCAATATTAAAAGAAAAACATATTATCTGTGTAAGATTATAATTATTGAATCCGCACATTAAATTAAACAATCAAAATTATCATTCATCGGTCAATTTAATTATGTTCAATTGAAAGAAAAGTTGAGTTTTAGACTAATAACAGAAATAGGTTTCTTGTTCAATTTAATCAATTTTCACTTCGTAAAATCCATAACAATAAAACCCGAAAGACAGAAAGAACAGAAGAAGAAACAATTTGACCATATATTGCATTATGCAGAACAAAATGAACAAAAACGAATGTCGTCTTATACCTAGAATTGAATAATATATTATGTTCTCTATTTTCATAGAATTTCTCCGGAGTTTAGTTAGTTGATCTAATCAGCTGTCGATTTGGTCTGTATTTACTGTTATGACAACTATACTATAAGCTACTATCATGCCCACGCCGTCTCATATTAAAAAAAAAACTAAACAAAACAAAAGTATAAATATTTAAAAATATTTTTAACCCTAAGCAGTCTGTTCACCAAGAATGAATAGATTAAAATTAATTAACAATTTTTTTTTAAAACAAGTTTTGCACTTAATGCATTATTACCATCAAAACCTGACGATAAATTGATAGTTAAATGAATTGTATCACTAAATGATTTTCAGATGTTTTGGTCGTCATAATTATAGATTTTGTATTAAAATTCGTGATAATTGTATTAGTTTGGTTTGTGTTAAAATAAGCGTGTTGTAATTGAAATAACGATATAAATACAAACAAATCCAATCCAAGAAAAATACATACACTACAAAATAAACAACAAAATCAGTTCCGGTTTTGCTCTGAAGTGAATAGAAAAATTCTGAATGAATAATGGAATATGAAAATAATAAACTTAGTAATTATTACAAAGCATGTTAGTCAGTTATCTATATTGCTGTTGCTTTTATATGCACTTAAAATATATTTTGTCTAACTTTTAAATTTCGTTGACATTTGGTCATAAATACGTGAATATTATTAGTGTAATTTAGGATAAATAGATATTGGAAATATATTGATTCAACGGAGTAGTATAACCGGCTAGAGGTTACAATTAGAGTAGACGGGTTTTAGATATCGTTACACTATTAATTCGCAAATTCACTAGGTTTAAACCCTGAAGTTACACTTCTGTAAGTAAATATTCAAATTATTTCTTTTTGATCTTGTGAATTATTAATAATAGCTTCAAATGACGGTGATGTAGTGCTCGAATGCTTGACGAAGGGGCTGAGTGTTTTCTCTTTCGTTTTAGAGAGAAGAATATTGATATTATTTTTGTCGACTGAACTCTGAATCACCAGTTTGATATTTGCCAACGCAAATCTCTAATGAGCTAGCACCTCTCTATTTGTTTGTAAATCCTGAAAGATAGAATATTCGCTTTCACGAAAAACATCCTGAAACAATATAATTTTCCGGACCAAACAAACAATTAGGTGTAATCCTAGTTGCTGTAGAATTTGTAACAACTAATATTTCTTTTAAAGATTTCTTTGGATTCCAAAGGGAATTTTAATGCAGCTAGGTAGACAGTAATGTACAGAAATTGAATTTTTTTAATATCCGTAAAATTTTTTCAATTTAAAAAGTTATTTTTCTCAAATAGAATTTGTTACAGCACCAACCTACTTTACAAAGTACCGGTTTTAGGAGAATGTCCAGGAGGTTCTGGCAGTCCTGGTAATCTAAAATCTCCTTTACCTTTATACATTCTTACTATAAATAATTTTAACAAAAAAGCCAATCCAAAAAGGACACCCGGCAATAAATTTGAAATCACCTTAGTTAGGTTTTTTGGCACTAAACACTAGTATTATTATACATCCATATAGGACACTCCAATTTCTAATTGGCCAAAATTTTAGATTTCACACTTCAGCCTGTAAGACGGCATTTTCTGCCGGACATAAAAGAAATATATGTTTTACTTCATGTTTGTTTTTTCAAAATCACCGCCTCGCAGAATTCATCAAGAAATAAACGTTAGCATTTTCGATTAGACCCAAAGTTTTTCAATATTCCAGATTATTGTTTCACGTGTTTTACAATAAAAGTAAATTTATACAAAACGATTTCTAAAGAGTGGAAATGATACTTTCTCAGATGACTAGAATTAATAGTGACGGCATATGTATTGATCCGCCCAAAAACCATTGAAATTATTTGTTCGAACGGCTTTTATCAATAAAAAACTATTTAAAAGTGCGTCTAAAATAGAAAAACGATAGTCATCATTTGGCTGGAATTATTCAGACAATACACAAAATCCACCAGTATATAATACATTTTTTATGTGATTTAATAATATTTATATATTTACCGTGTGAGGATAAGCAAACCAAGGTGATCAGGATTTTTCCAGCACATTTCAAACAAAACTTCAAAACTGATAAGAAATCTTATTTGACCTCAGTTTTTATCTTTATATTATTATTTCTATATACAATAAGGAGAAAGGTTTTCAGTGTATGTAGATTCTATTCACTTTGACAGCTTATTGTAAGAGAAGCTGTTTTGGTAGTAAACAACTGATTTGACAGTTCCGGTTATAAAGGTTCTATATTCCTTCTAGGGTTTTACTTTTTGGGTAATCCAACACGATCCACTTCTAAGATTTCTGTTACCCTTAAACTGTATTTATATCTTTTCTGGATTTTAAATATTCCACTTCATTTTTTACAATAACAATTAGTTTATTAACACAGAATATTGAAGTATTTATGATAATCAAAACTGCTGGGCATAATGTAAATGTTTTTGGTGTAATTTCTAGTAAGTTCTATTATACTTCTATACTTCTTGTTGAAATATGCGGGTTATGATCCTGCTGATGGAATTGTAGTTATTTTATCACAATTCGACAAAAATATCCTCCTTCTAACCGGCTTAAAAATGACAATCTATTTCCGAGTTTTACAGTCGAATACTTAAGACCGGAATAATTGCCTAAAATATGTTACCTAGTTACAACTTTGAGTTGTAAATCTTCAAATTTAAGATTGATAGTGTTCTGCCAATATATATAATATTACTTCGGTTTTGTACTGAAAAACGTAATTATGTTGATTTACAATATATGGTGGTCTTGTTTATAACCATACAATTTGGTAGTTTCTCATCATTCTGGTTTGTCTCGATCTATGATAATTTAAATTATGTGATGATTGTGATAATAAACATTGAGTTTGGTCTTTCCTATCATTCCTATTTGTCTCGATCTGTGATAATTTAAAATTTCTGGTGTTCTTGGATATAAACATGTAGTTTGGTCGGTATTCTCATTCTGATTTGTCTTGATCTGTGATGATTTAAGTTATCTGGAGGTCAGGGTTAGAAAATGGAGTTTGGTCTTTCTTATCATTCTGGCTTGATCTGTGATGATTTAAAATTTCTGGTGGTCTTGGATATTAATGTGCGGTTTGGCCGTTTCTCTCATTCTGATTTGTCTTGATCTGTGATGATTTAAAATTTCTGGTGTTCTTGGATATTAATGTGCAGTTTGGTCGTTTCTCATTCTGATTTATCTTGATCTATGATTATTTAAATTAATTAATGGTTGTGGTTATAAACCTTGATTTTCGTCTTTCTTATCATTCTGATTTGTCTAGATCTACGATGATTTAAAATTTCTGGTGTTCTTGGATTTGAAAATGTAGTCTTTCTTATCTTTTTGATTTGTCTTGATCTAGGATGATTTAAATTTTCTCGTGGTCTTGGTATAAATATGTTTAGTTCCATCGTTTCTCCCATTCTGATTTGTCTTAATCTGTGATGATTAAAATTTCTCATGGTCTTGGATGTAAAAATGTAGTTTCGTCATATTTCAACATTCCGATTTGTATTGATCTTTGTTTTGTTACTATCATTTGATATAGTAAGTTATAAAGTAATCGTCCATGAATTACAAGTAGCTTAACTTTAAATTTTGATACAATATTAAAGTTTAATATCAATATTCAATCAATATAATATCAAAAGTTTGTTAAATTTTAAAACTGCTTTTGCAATAAAAAAGGGAATAATAAAACGATAATAAAAAACTCTTTTGTATTTAAATATTTCTGCATAATTTTTCGAGTTGACAGACCCTATAATTCACGCATGTTTTTTATCCAGTCCACAGTTAAAAAAAAACATATTTTCAAAAATTTCATCGTGATTAAATTCAATTAAACGTTTCATTACGTTAAATTTTACAGCCGAAGTCGTAAATCCTTGGACTAAATTACTATTCCGAATGAAAAATGAATAAATTCTTAGGGCCTTAACAAAAATAAAAGTGAACAGTCTCATTTATACAATCAATTTTAATGACATTATATTGTGCTCTAACATACTAACACGATATTTATTGTATTTCTTACTTTTGATGAATTTCTCAGGAGTTCATTTCATTCATCGATGTAATCCTCGTTCTGCCCTTTGGGAATTATTATATACTCATTTAGAAATCGTGAGATGCGATCTGGTGTGATAAGGGTGTCAGAAAAACATTTTCTTTATCGACCCGCGTTTCGATCTTTATTGAGATCATCTTCAGGGCCTGAGATTTGCCAACCATTGCTTACATTTCGGATGTAGAAAAATGAATTTATACAATACAAAATATGTTTTTTTTTTAATTTATATTCAGCCAAAATATGTCTACTCACTCGAAGTGTTTGTCTTCTGCGTAATTGTGCTATTCTTGCGTGTCGTGTTGAGAGTGCCAGTGAAATTTTGCTGTTTTATGTTTATATACGTTGGATTTTGAAGGGGTGGGGAAGAAAGACGGCTTCTTTGTGGTGAAAAGAGCCGACGATGGGAAAAAATACGTTGGTAATGGTTCGGCCAGATTATCCTTTCAGGATTATATAGAAAGGGATAAATAGGAAAAGGAAAGCTAGAACTCTATAAAAAATTGTTTGTAAATCCCAGGTCCTGAAGATGATCTCAATAAGATCGAAACGCCGGGACGATAAACAAAATGTTTTCCTGACACCCTTATCACACCAGACCACATCTCACGATTTCGAAACAATTATCGATAAACGGTCACTAGTCACCACACATTATTATATACTTTTAAACTATTTTTATTGTTATTTAGGTATCATAGAAATCTCTTTACACATAATAAATGTCCTGGCCAATTTACTTACTCAAAACTAAGCAGAAAACATTATTTTGTAGCTAAACATGTATCATGTGCAATGTGTTTCTACATTTTTATATTATGAGATATTGATGAGAAAATTATTTTTTATTTACGGTTGATCTGTGGTTGTTCATTGGTTGTAAAATTATTGAATAATTTTAGAGGGGTAAGGTCAAACGGTTTACACGTGTTCTTCGTCGGATATATTTTAACTTTTTTTTTTAAATTTCATAATGTAGTGTGAGGTAAAAATATTTTAATTTCGAAAAGTCTTTTGTCCCAGGTCTAAACTTGTAGGTAAGGAGTGGACTTCCCGTTATACCCGTATATCAATGCCCAACCCTCCTGTCCGTTTTTTTATTTTGACAACACCCAGTTCTCTTTTTTTCTTTTTTCGGAGGGTTGTATTGACCACGTCCACCCCCCTTCAGCGCCCTTTTCATTGGCAGGGAATTGTAATGGACAGCTAATCATGGTCGTGGGCGGGCCAATGGAGCCGTGCCCCGTCAGAGTGGGGGCCCTGCCTCCCTAATCATATGTCTCGCTCCTTTTGTACGCAAATTACCCGTGTTCGACTGACGGCAATGGCGCTCTCATTCGCGAAAACTCATTATTTCCATTTAATAGTACTCGCTCCTTCCCATGTCGCCCTGTGATCGGCCCATCAATGAATGCCGCTTTGTATTTACTACGCTCTTTGTAATCGGATGTTATTGTTTAACCTGGATTCCAGAATTCCGACTCCCTCTTCGAGTCCCTATGTTAAATTCGTTCCATCGGAAGTGTACGTGTTACCTTTCAAAATGTTAATTGTACAAACCTCGACCTGTCGAGTTAAGGGCTAATGACACACATAGCGATTTTAACCGAAACGTTTATCGCAGCAAACGCTATGGATTCCACCTGGGATATCGTATATCTGATACTACTAGAGGATCCTACCAGTCTCGTTGTTGTCATTTTCCTACAATCTCAATTATTATACTGCATTATAGGTATTCAACTATTGTATATTACTGCAAGGAAGAAGAAAAAGTTATTCCTAATGTATAATAATATATGTATATATGTATAATATAATAAGCACGAAAAACATGAGAATATGGGTTCACTCAATTGTGGGAAATGGCAAAGAAAATACACTAATAATTTGTACTTGGAATTGAAGTATCATCAAAGATGTTGTTAATCAGTCTCCATTGCTTGCCAGCGCCTCTTTGGTGTAAGATCTTGCCTTCGGTTTTTCTTCCCCTACTTGCAAGGAGCACTACATACCTTCTCACAAACATAAAATAACGATTTTGTTAACGCAAGGATTTGTTAAAGTAAAGGTTAATGGGTTTTTCGCAAATATTTTCCCATCAACATCGACAATAATGTTTTTCAGGAGGTGTGGTGCACAAATGGAGATATGATAAAGAGGACGCATAGGGCCCCGCCACTTTCTCTCAAAAATACATATGTATGCAAATTTGTTATTGTTAACAAATATCTTGTTAAATAAATAATCTAATCTAATCTAAAAGCGATATTCACGATCTTTGTGTTCACTCTGTTAGTTCTTGTTAGATCGAGAAAAGTGATGTCGTAGACTTGTAAGAATCGGCTAGTTAACATTGCTCGATCTAAGAGGGTAGAGCCAATGTTAGATGTTAGGTCGAAGATATAGACATATTGCTAGCCGTTAGGTCGTAGGTAACCAGCATGGCTACGATTTTAACCGCAGTTTTTTGTTTACACGTATTTTTATTCTTAAATACCAATTTTTCCATCAAATATCCTTAAATTTAACTATGATCTTAATGAGAGAAACATATTTTTAAAGTATTTCTAAATTTCATTTTTAAATTTCCTTCTTTCGTTTGGTGGTAAATTATGTTTACTGTTCTTAAATATCATAGTTTTTGATTTAGCATTTATTTCTTAGTTTCTTTAGTTCTTTGTCTAGTATTATACATCAAGTACAAAGCCGTTTTTGTCATCTTCACAGTGTAGCTTTCGTCACCGTAGAATTGTATGCCACAGCGAATTACGTTCTGGAAAAGGCCCATGTACAGATTTCTCCAAAGCATATTTCTGAATGTTTTATGCTTATTTCATCAATGTGATTATGCCCACTTAAGTAATTGTCAAGTTTAATTCCTAAGAATTTAACAGTGTTTCAAATCACATTAGCAAAAAAAACGTATAAACTGATTTTTCCCACATTTAAATCCTCGAAGTCACATAAACACTGTCAAATATTATAAAGTTTATCTTATCGCAGTTAGATATAAAACTTGTACCATTAAAAGATGGAATACCTTAATATAAACATAGGTTTATGTTGGTTGTGGCATGCACCCCTAACATGATGATCTGTGCAACAACAAGAAAATAAAATTTGGGGTCCGTCGGGCCGTCTGGGCTTGCGATTATAGATAGATTTAGCGATGATTGTTAGAGGTTGATCACCTTTAAATTAAAAACCATAAAAAAGGTTTAGTTTAATTGGGGAAAAATGTGGCCCTCCATTAGGCTCAAGCAAGTTTTCGGACGACAGTTGGTGGTCATTGATTATGCCAAGTAATTGATCAAAAGTGCATATTGACTTTCGAGAAAGTGAAATTGACAAATTGATCTTGATGAGTGCTCAGTTGAAAGTAAAAATTCTTAAAGTGTGCTTTTCTCTGAGTTTTCCCACAATCGGGTGAACCCATATTCTCCTGTTTTGGTTCTTATTTTCCAACGGAAATACAGCAGCGACAACAAAGTTGCTTTGATAAACAAAAATATATAATATATATTATAATTAGCGTTAACGGAGAACAACAGGAACCGGACTGACAGGCTCGTTTAAAGTAACCGATGCACAGTGTCTGTCAGCTGCGAAAAAACTCCCCCGTAAATGCTTCGGTGAAAACCTCTACTTGTGTTATAGCCGTTATATCGACAGGTCTCGGTTGGTAAATTAACATTTTTAAAGGTAAAAAGTATACTTCTAATCGAAATAATCATACCGCTGGAACACTGCGCCAGAGAAGTAAAAAGGCTAGGAATACATTCAAAATACCCATAGCCTTCTTATCGGTCAGTCAAGCAGCCCAAAGAGGAAGAGCCTAGCCTCATGCGAGATGAGAGCAAAGAGCATTTGGACCTGCATGAAGGACCTGACGGAAGTCAGGGACAATAATGACCTAACCCATGCATGGATCCCGGGGCACTCGGGGCTTAGAGGCAACGAAAAGAATGAGATGCTGGCGAAAAAGGGGGCTGGTTGGTTCCTCTCTGGTTGTTATGGTCTCTGGTTCCTGAATCTTACTGCGGCCTAGCATCCTGTCATAAAAGAAGTTAAATAATTAAAATGGATTCAAAATGAGTCCAAAACCTAGTGGAACAATAACACCGGTATGAGGCACGCGATGAGTTTCATAGAAGAATACCATCCTTAAAACGTACGAAAGAATTACTGGTATTCGACCGCACGAACCAAGATTCCGGTTGGTCTCCCGATAGGACATTACCAGATTCTGCCCATGCACCAGAGATAAGTACAGGCAGAATAAACATTGTGCAGGTACTGCATATATGTAGGTGAACATTAAATAGGGTTCACAATCTTCGTGCTACCTCTGTTAGTTCCTGTTAGATCGAGAAAAATTATGACGTAGACTTGTAAGAATCGGCTAGCTAACATTGCTCGATCTAAGAGGGTAGAGCGTCTGAACAGGACACTCATATTTTTTGTAGTTTATTTCAAACCATGTACATACGATTTTGTCGTTATATTAATTACAATTTATTTCATGGTTTTGCTCTAAATAATGCATTAAGAACAAAAGAGGAGTTGCGATTATGATGCTGATTTGTGATTCATGCTGTCTGATAATACAAGGCGTGCGCTTGAGGTCGGATAGATGTGCACATACTGAAAAACCGTGGCAAGGAATTAGTAGCATCGGGTAAGTGTGTTCCCGGATTAAGGCAAAGAATACACGTAGGGAGCAATGCGGTGTCGTATCGCATGTCGCATATCGTATCTCGTATCGTATGCCGTATTGCATTGCTCCAGTGTAAACCGTGCCTAAGTGTTTTAGTTTGTCAGGTACAATTGTAACATTCTCCATGGAATTTTTTTTCTCTCTCTCCCTGTCAGTCCGTTAGTCTGTCTGCCTCTCTGTCTTTCTCTTCTCCCTCTCTCTCACTCTCTCTCCCAATTGATTTATTTTCCAACTATTGATCCAATATTTCACCTTTTTCTGATTATTAGAAACAAATTTGCATTACACCGTGTTTCAATTTGTTCCATTTAATTGACGCAAACAATTAGAAAATGAAACGAGTCAGTTCAAAAACCGTGAAAATATATTGAACAAATACATGCTGGTCATTTGAATCAAATGAAAATTTATCTCAACCTCAATTTATCGAACCGATTTATCTCAAAGTTATACATATATTCAGTAAACTCATTCAATACCTAATGAAGTAGAATCAGTTTTAAACAACGCCAGAACAAAACTAACCGTATTAATTCAACTATTCGACTGTCTGATATCAAATTACATAATACGATACAATCAGTTAGAAATGTATTTTGATTTACTTTTTGTTAAATGTTATATTGTTATTCTCCTTTCTTTTTTCCTTTCTTGATTGTTAAGGCACTTATAGAACTGAAGGTGAATTATTAACCAAAACCTAAGTCATTAGGCACTCTCAACACGACACGCAAGAATGGCACAATTAAACAGAAGACAAACACTTTGAGCCCTGAAGATGATCTCAGTAAAATATCGAAACGATGGCACGATAAAGAAAATGTTTTTCTGAAACCTACATCACACCAGACCGCATCTCACGATATCTGAATAACGAAGTCAATAGGTTAAATTTTTACTGAATAAAATAGTTTGCACTCACAAGTCGGATTGAGAAATTATTTCAATTCACAAAAATTAACATTAATTTCTAATATCTTTATAACTTACTGAATGATAAAGCTAATGGAAAATATGATTTTAAAAAAATGGCAGCGTCAGTAGTTTGAATCTGTAGATATATGTATAGGGGTATCATGTTTTTAATGTATTTTTCAACCTTTGAGAGCAGCGGTGGTTAAGTCCCGTTCTTAGGGGCCTTGCCCGCAGTTTCGATACCTTCCTGACCTTGTGTGTCCGGCTACCCAGACAACAACTATTTTGCCGAGATTCTCAAGTCCGTGGTATCTCTTCAACAAGAGTACAACGAGTGGGTACCCATGGGGCAGAGCCACCATCGTCTTGAATCACCTCTAAAAACAAGAGAAAGCATGATGATGATGATGATGATGATGATGATGATGATGATATGTCAGGGTGTGTATACTGCGTCCTTTAAGAGCTATTGTATCCCCCGTTCTCTGCCTAAAGCACATCGGTGAGTCCTATTTAATCAAGGAATTTGATTAATAGGCCCGGTTTTATTGGTCGAAGCTCTTCTATGGTCACATTGTACATCCCAAAACACTTCCTCCTACGGGCTAATGTCGCTCCGCAGTTTGTTAGCAGATGTGTTGGTGTGTCCTCTGCTTCTTTGCAGAATCTGCATGTGCCATCCTGGATTATTCCCATTTTCTTTAGATGTCCATTTAGTCTACAGTGTCCAGTTAGGAATCCTGTTAGGATTCGCAGTTTATTCCTGCCTCCTTTGACACATTCTGTGATTTCTTTCTTCCCAAAATTGGTTAGAAGATTCTTGGATTGCCTGTGTCCAATAAGCGAATTCCAATGTTCCCTTATTTTCTTTTTGTCCTTCTGTCTGAGATGTTCATTGATAGTGTGGATTCCTATGCCACAGAAGGGTTCAGGTCCTATCAGCGGTGTAGCTGCCCCTTTCTTTGCAAGGGTGTCCGCTTTCTCGTTGCCATCTACACCCATGTGTCCTGGGACCCAGCAGAGGCTTACTTTATTCTGCGTACCTAATGAAATTAATTTGGTTTTGCAGTTCAGTACCACCTTTAAACTAATGATGTTTGCACTTAGTGCTTTGATGGCTGCTTGGCTATCTGACATGATAGCTATATTCTTGTTTTTGTATCCTTTATCTAGGTTGAATTGGTCACTTCTTTCTATTGCGTGAATCTCTGCTTAAAGCATCATGAAGTGGAACTCACGTGAATTTTTTGGACATAATAAGCTCATTTAAAAGTTTTTAGGCCAAATCGAGCAAAAGTAGTGTGAAATCTGTAACAACGATTTATTGTTTATATAATATCTTTATCGTTTAAACAAGAATTATTAAGATTTCTTGTACTTCAGTCAATATGATAAATTAATATTTTGCGTTTAAATAGCTCTGCCATTATGGTATGGTAGAAAAGGACAGGAAAGGAAAAGCGGTTTGTACTCCCCAGGCACTGTAGACTTCTGGTCTATTGTACAAGTTCCTTAGTTCAGTCAACAGACTCAACCCTTCTTCTTAGAAGTATCAAGTCATTGATGTTGCTGCTGCGATTCGATTCCGTAAGTTTTTTTTCCATACGTTAGGTTAAACCTCCATTGAACTGTTGCTTCGCATTCGAAGATTATATGAGTGGCTGTTTCCTCTTCCTCTTTACATAATCTGCAAATGGGATCTTCGCTATATATACCCATGTTTTGTAAATGTTTTCTTAGATGCCAGTGACCGGTTAGTAGACCTACCCCTCTCCTCTGAGTTGGGCCCTCTCAGCATGATGGCAGCAGTGATTTTGCCAGTCTTTGTGAAGGTTGTTCCATAATAAGTTAATTATATCTAGCACCGCTAGAGTTTATCCACTTCTCCTTTTGTTTTGCTTGGAATCATACGGCGATGGAGGGTACTATATTTGTTCTTGTTATCCCAGGAATAGGTTCGGGGCCAATGTATGGTCTTGCAGATCCTTCTCTGGCCAGTCTGTCTGCTTTCTCGTTATCCAAAATTCCCCTGTGCCCTGGCACCCAAGATATCACCAGGTTATTGTGTTTCCCCAGGTTTTGGAGATTTTGAATGCATTCACTACTTTTGATGTAATTGTTTATATTCTAATGATTTAATGGCTGCGTGGCTATCAGATCTTAAGAGGAATTTTGCCAGTGTAACCGTTTTTAATCCTTTCCAGGGCACAAGCATTGATGGCATATATTTCTGCTTGAAAGATCGAAGCGCACTTCCCTAATGAGTTTGTTTCCACATATTTTGGCACTCCACTAATGTACAAGTAAATTTTTTAACGCAATAATGTTATTAAGTTCTGACTGGGAGAACAAGAAATTATATTTTTTAAAGGAAGGAGGTTCTCACAAAACGAGCAATTTAGTTAGTTAGATGTAAAATATTGTTTGTTAAAAACTGTATAAAAAAAAAGGGTAAATGAAAGATAACAAAATGTGTTGCCGGAGAAAAATAAACAAATATCATAAAGCTCAATCAACTTAAATTTAGAGCCGTGAGTGAGAAAGAAACGATTTTAAAAAGAAGCAAAAGGGTACTAAAGGGCATGAAAGCTCTCGGTTGGATAAATTCGTAAATAAAGGTTTTTTGAGATGTCATTAGGGAGTGCTCTTTACGATGCCCGAGAAGACCTGTAAAACGTTCTTCCGAGTTGAGAAAGATTTTTTTTACGATCCCCGTGAAAGAGATGCACGTAATGAAATCGGAATTAAACGCCATTAAATAATTTCATTGTCCCGTTTTTTACGCCTCTACCGTGAAAAGGTCTAGGGGGATCTTTACGGCCTAGTTCTGCTACATAAAGCAACCTACTTAGCATAGATATTAACAGATATGCGACCCTCCCCCTCTTCCGAAACAAAGCAGCGCCCCTCAAGTCGTAAACTCTGCCCACTTGCCCGCGCCAAACTGTACAACAACTTGGGCACATCTGCATCCTCCTTGCCAACTTTATTCTCCATATATCTTCCCGATGCCCTCCGGTGATTCGAGCTTTCAATACGATTGTACGAAAAACTTTTCACTAATTCTCCTCCTTCGTAACATTTGCTGGGTTAGCAGGAAGATCGATATAAATATATAGGCTATATATATATATATATATCGAAGAAATAACGTGTTATGCGTGCCCAAAAGTTTTTCCTACTTGAATTATGATATTCCTCAGTAGTACTATAAAATTGAAAAACTAAACTATGTTATACAAACAATTTTGGGTTAAACGCTTAAGAGCTTATTATTTATTTAATTTGAAATTAACTGAATTTTGAAATATAACTGTTTTATCTTTTTTCGGCCTTAAGCATTCTAAAATAATAAACTTTTTACTGTCACATTGCCGTCCTGTTAAATAGCTTAAATTGCTGTTAAATACATTCAAATATCTGCTTGATTATGGAGATATTGTGTTAATTAATTAAGTTACTTTAACTAAGAGGATAGATAAGGTTGCTCAGTGTGTCCCATCTGATCAAAACGTGTCATGCCTTGGCCCCTTACAAGGAGCGAGTAGGTATGAGCCCTGGCATAAAGATAGGGCGGGCGAGTGGAACGTTCGATCCCCTGTTCAGTTTCGGTGTTGTGGGTGCATTTACTTCTCAATAATTTATACATTTACATATAATGTGATGTACTCTGCATAAGCAAAAATTCTACCCACTCGTAATACAACTTGATAGTTTTGTATATTCATCATATGTGAAACAAAAGTGTATTGCTAAAGAAAATGCATAACAATTACAAAAAAATTCACTTATTCGAGTCCGGTGACAAGGGACCCTAGCCGATACACGCGCCCCATGTCACCTGCCTACCTTTCAATTCCACCTCAATACAACTTTCCCATATGAAACTGTAAATTAGTATATGGTTGGTTGGTTGGTATATGTCTCTTCTCCCAGTTGTTATTAAAATGTCCAATGAAAAAGGTCTGGCCACTCCAACCAAGGCTTCGATGCCGCAGATGAGATGCTGACTCATGTTCTGGGCATTCCATGATTATGTGGTTCATGTCCTCAGTACAATCACAGGAAGCACAATTGGCAGATTCCCTCAGGCCAATCTTCTGTTTGTGATCCCCCATAAGCCATGGTTGCTTCTGATCGGTGTGCTCACTGTATGGAAGAGGCGAGTTACTCTGCATCCTTGAAACCAGGGAGGTTTGGGCACCACGGGGAACCTAGACCGATACAGGGATCCGCCTGCGGATCCATTATGAAAATCCTACCACTCGGATAGCCAGCTCACTTTGAGTAAACGTCTACAATCGCGTTTTGTGTATTTATATTCACAGAATACCCCTGTATCGATAGCCTGTTTTGCCTTTACATCTACCAGCCATGATGCTGTTTAAGGTACGTTTGTACTACGCGAGCGACAATGTGGAGGGCATTATCGTGCATTTAAATAGGCGTTAATGTTCCAAAATTTCATCTACATAGCAAGTGGCCGTCAAAGACCCTCCACGACAACAACCAAGTTTGTACGACTTTCCGTTGAAATTCGTGCTCTTACCATCAGTGAGCTATGTTAAAAAGGTTGGCTCTGGGAACAATTACAGGCTTTGTACCTTTCCGCCGCGGGACTCTAGGTGTTTTGGTCCTTTTCGAGGGCGAAACGCCATCAGTCTGTACTGATTTAAACTTTTTCGAGCAGTTCGTTCAGGAATTTGGACACCTCGAACTTCCTGGAGTTTATGAATCGCTTGAATCACAGTCGGTTTGGCAACATTTTCAAAGTCAAAAACGGCCATCCTGTTTTTTTACTACTTTAGGGCATCCTGAACCGGGCCTTCTATGGAAGGTCCCAGTTTTTCGAAAACGAATAACGGCGTCTCGCAGTGTTTCTTAGGGAACTCCAATGGCATATCTGGTGGAACGTCCATCATCAGTAGTAAATGATCGTACGCGTAACATCCTCAGGACTAAGTAGCATCTTTACGTTAAAATATTAAAATTAAGGAAACAAATATGAAAATTAAATAGTTTATTGCTTCAGAATTCAAATGAGACTACATAAACATTTTAAATTCCGTAAAAAGCAAACATTCAATACCTTTCAATTAATTTTTTAGTTGAGATAAAAAAACCTTCGTCTTTGGTGGTGTTTCCGACTAGCAAGTATTCAAAATATTTAACAATACTTTCACGTTTTACTAATTCTTTAATAACTTCTGTTTCACAACATTTTTCTACTAAACACTGAAATTTTCCTGGCAAACTATATTTTTGCAAATCATTCTTTAATAACCTTAATGCCTAGATGCATTAGATTTTGTGGTCCGATTGACCGAATACACTTTTTTTCAATTAATTAATCTTTAAGTAAGGTATTGGTTGAGATAAAAAAGTCAGTGCTACGAACGGGATTCGAACCCACGACCTTCAGCTAAGTATGCCGCTGCACTACAACTTGAGCTATCGAGCGATCCACTCGAACCCTAATTTCCCATCTCAAAACCACAAACAATGAGTAGTAAAAACAATGAGACAAATTATGATCTTAATTTGTCTCATTGTATTTACTACTCATTGTATACATATATATACATATATGTGTGTGTGTGCGCGCGCGTGTGTGCATGTGCGTGTGCGTTATTATGAGGAAAATCAGGTAATAAAATAATAATTTCATGAATTTTTGATCTTTGAAGTTTGAAAGAAAAACAAAGTACTAGTGTTCAGTTTTTAAACCTTTTAAATACACTAATTAAATTTACTAATACAATTTTCTTACCTTTGACTAATTGGGGTAATTCTAAAATTGTATATTTTATTAATTTTCCATGCAAATAAATTAATGACCAGCAGGTCAATATTTTGTTTATTATTAAAATAAAGGCATAATATTTGTTCTAAGTTTAAATTTTAACAACCTTATTATTATTAAAATTTACTGATTTTTTTTTACTTTTTAAATATTTTTCTTTAATTTTTAATTAATTTTTTTGTGTCTTTGAGTATCTTTACACGCTTGGAGGTTTCTCAATTGTCATATTTTCTAATTAATTTTATTAGTAACGTAATGAGAGCTTTTGCCTGGTTGGTATGTAATGGTATCACTGATAAGTCTGCTTAGAAAATGCAGCATATACTAAAATCCTAAAACTGCAGATTATAGTCTGGAAATCAGTTAGGCAAAAAGTTCAATTTTATTAAAGTCTAAGGAAGTAAATTAATCGTAATGTCCACTTTTTAATAGCACCCCTTAACCGTTTAAAATAATGATTAACTGAACCGCCCCCCGTCGGGCGTGGGATTTTTTGCCGGCCGGCCTGTTAAACATGCCTTTGGGCCTTTTAATTGCAAAGTGACTTTCTTTGAACCTTTGGGCAAACACGGGAGCCCTGTTTATGTTGTAGCCAGGATATTGCACTTTTTACCGGGCCTTTACTTTGTAACCGCTCTCTTCCCCACCCCCGTTAATTCAAGAAGTGATTAGTGTGCCGAGAATGGTGATTGCTTCCGCCCCCTCGATCTAATCCGGTCACAAGGTTTTAAAACTTGCATGCGTTGCGGATCAAAGCTGAGAGGGGCGACGGCTTTTTTCCGGAGGGATTTCCGAATCCAGAGAATTCCTTTCAATATAATGCAGACAATCAAACACCTCCTGAAGTATCTAACAAGAAATTGTCATACTTACTTTTTACCCATATTAATTTTCTTTCTTAACGATGCTATCTAAGAATATTGCAACATCATTAATCTGTCGTTGGGAATGCCCGGAAAATTTTGTTTTCTAATCATAGAGTAATAATAAATCTTTAATTGCAAGAATGTACACTGTAAATTTATAAGAAAAATTATATTTTGGTTGGACATCCCTGTCTGCTGTCCAAAACCAAAGCTTGTTAGCTTTGAACAGCGGGAGTTTTTGGAGATCATCAAAGAATATATCTTTCCAAAATGAAAAACAAACATATTACAGAATAAATTTGTAGCACGAAGAAACCAACCAAATTTAATCTTGGCTTTGAAATTTTGAATACTAATCCTCTCTTTATTAAACAAAAAATCTCGTGCAGAATCTTTTAAATCCCTCTTGAGAATTTTTTATCGCAACTACTATGTTAATTTTTGGAAATTATAATTTTTATTTTTGCCTTTTTTGTAGGTTTTGAAATGTTTAATAACAATCCTCTCTTTATTAAATAAAAAATCTCGTGCCGACTCCCTACATCCGTTTTGAAGATATCTTAACTATAATGTAAATTTTTGAAAATTATAAATTTTTTGCCGTCTTTGTAATTTTTGAAATTTTATCTCTTTATATACATAAACAATGTCATGCAGACTCCTTAATATCGCGCTTGTGGTTTTTTTTAATTTTAACTAAAAATTAAAATTTCTAGAAATTATAAATTTTTCCCTTCTATATAATTTTTGAAATTTTGAATAATAATATTTTCTTTATATATATAAAAAAAATGTCGTGCAGACTCCTTAAAATCCCTTTTGAGATTTTTTAAATAATTATAAACTACAATTTAAAATTTGTGAAATTATACATTTTGCCTTTTTCTGTATTTTTTGAAATTTTCCATAATAACCCTTTCTTTATATATCAAAAATGTCGTGCAGACTCCCTAAATCATTCTTGAGGATTTGAAGCTATGGACGTTTCTTAACATTTTGGTCCGTATGATCTCGCTCTTTTGTATTTGAAAAGGGGTTTTGTCTTTTGCCAATATCTTACATTATTGTTTTGTCAATCGCAAAAAGATAATTGTTCACCCGTGGTCCTCTTATTGCTCTTACTCTGAACAGCCACACCAAGAAATATCGTTTTTTATATGATAAACGTTTTAACAAAATTTTCGCTTCCATTATCAGACCATGGAGGTTTTCAATGAACTTCGAAAATAATCTAAGTTTACAACAACACTAAGTTTACTAACCTATTTCTGATGATTTTGAATATCAATATTAATATACGTTTTGATAATCAGATAATCAAAATAATATCAGAAAAAAAGGACTTTCAGTTTTGAAATTACATTAAATTCAATTCAATTTTGAAAGTATCATTTCGGTCCGTATAATCTCGCTTTTACGGTATTACAAAGGCGTTTCGGCTTTCACACTTCTATGATTGTTTCATTTTGTCAATCCAGGGAATTTTTCATCTCTGGGGCTTCTTAATTGCCGTAAATGCCTGAAAAGCACCATCATAAATATCATTTTTAAAAGATAGGCATTATATTAACGAATTTTTTTATTGGATTTTCATACCATCCTGTATTCCCTCATTTTGGTTGGAATTTATCATATCATACTTAATTATCGCCAAATATAAAAATTGATTTTGAATTAAATCTTTAATTTTATAAATTATTGACTGTCTGTGGGAGATGGTCGTTTAAAATAATTCTTTCTGCATTTCCTCACTGTGTGGTGATTAGTGACCGTTAATCGATAAAAATTCAGAAATCGTGAGATGCTGTCTGGTGTGATGTAGGTTTCAGAAAAACATTTTCTTTATCGTGCCACGTTTCGATCTTTATTGGGATCATCTTAGGTATCATCTGTATAAACATTGTTTAAATTTAACAAATACATGTAGGATGTGAAAAGAAAGAGAATTTAAACAATGCTAGACAATTTTATATTCGATCAAAGTGTTCCTACTCACTCAAAGTGATTGTCTTCTGTGTAATTGTGCTATTCTTGCGTGTCGTGTTGAGAGTGCCAGTGAGATATAGCAGTTTTATATTTATATACATTGGATTTGAATTGGTGGGGGAGGAAAAAGGTTTCGAAAAACATTTTTGTATTAGGCGTTGGCTTATACAACACACGCAAAATGGCACAATTACATAGAAAACAAACAGTGATTGAGTACAAAAACGTTGAATGAATTTAAAAAAAATATTTTGCATAGTGTAAATTTTCTTTTTTCCACACCTTCATGTATTTGTTAAATTTAAACAATGTTTATACAGATGATACCTGAGATGATCTCAACAAAGATCGAAATGTTGGCACGACAAAGAAAATGTTTATCTGAAACCTACATCACACCAGACCGCATCTCACGATATCTGAATAACTAAGTCAATAGGTTAAATTTTTACTTGGCAATTAAATAGTTTGCACTCAGAAGTCAGATTGAGAATTTTTTTTTCAAATTTAAAAGAATTTCAATTCACAAAAATTAACATTAATTTCTTAGATCTTTATAACTTACTGAATGATAAAGCTAATGAAAAATATGATTTTAAAAAATGGCAGCGTCAGTAGTTTGAATCTGTAGATATATGTTTGGGGGTACCATGTTTTTAACGTATTTTCAACCTTTGAGGGCAGCAGTGGTTAAGTCCCGGTCTTAGGGATTTTGCCCGCCGTTTCGGTGCCTTCCTGACCTTGTTACACTTTAGACACTTTAGCCTTCTGGTCTATTGTACAAGTTCCTTAGTTCAGTCAATAGACTCAATCCTTCTTCTTAGAAGTATCAAGTCATTGATGTTGCTGCTGCGATTCGATTCCGTAAGTTTTTTTTCCATACGTTAGGTTAAACCTCCATTGAACTGTTGCTTCGCTTTCGAAGATGATATGAGTGGCTGTATCCTCTTCCTCATTATATAATCTGCAAATGGGATCTTCGCTATATATACCCATGTTTTGTAAATGTTTTCTTAGATACCAGTGACCGAGTAGTAGTCCTACCACTCCTCAGAGTTTGGCACCCTCAGCATGATGGCAGCAGTGATTTTGCCAGTCTTTGTGAAGGTTGTTCCATAATAAGTTAATTATATCTAGCACCGCTAGCGTTTATCCACTTCTCCTTTTGTTTTGCTTGGAATCATACGGAGCTGGAGGGTTCTATATTTGTTCTTGTTATCACAGGAATAGGTTCGGGGCCAATGTATGGTCCTGCAGATCCTCCTCTGGCCAGTCTGTCTGCTTTCTCGTTATCCAAAATTCCTCTGTGCCCTGGCACCCAAGATATCACCAGGTTATTGTGTTTCCCCAGGTTTTGGAGATTTTGGATGCATTCACTACTTTTGATGAAATTGTTTATATTCTAATGATTTAATGGCTGCTTGGATATCAGATCTTAAGAGGAATTTTGCCAGTGTGACCGTTTTTAAGATTTCCAGGGCACAAGCATTGATGGCATGTATTTCTGCTTGAAAGATCGAAGTTCACTTCCCTAATGAGTTTGATTCAACATGTTTTTCTGAAAAGTACATCACACCAGACTGCCTTTCTCGATTTCCGAATTATTTCCTCACTATTTAGGTCCCTGGATCCTCATAATTTCGCTATCATCCTGAAAAATATCACCAGAAAGTTTAATTTTGAGAATTTCTAAACAAACTAAAAATCTAAAATTTATATCGTTGACTCTTTGAAGAATATCAGAAGAAATTCTAATTATAATGCCTTGTCAGACTAATGCATTTTTCGGGTGAATCTCCATACAATTGTCCTTCTACAATAGAACAATAATATTCGTAACCAGTTTCTGTTCACACTACCCGGAAATATTGAAAAATATTTTATTCATAGCCAAATTTAGAATGTCATGGATTCTAATTTTTGTGGGATTTTCGCTAAAGGTCTGTCGGGTGATGGTCCTTTCCGATCAATAAGGTCAGCATGTGCTGGCTGTTTTTGCCAGTAAAACGTATTTTTTTTCTTCTATCGATACTTCAGTGGTGTGTTAATTTGTACTAGTTAAATATAGAATATTCAATTATTTTTTAATTTCCTTGTCGTTTCGGATATTTTGGTCCACCTATCTTCCCTCGTTTAGCGTTTTGCCTTCAACAGTGTAATTGCAAGTTTAGACAGGTCTCTTTTTTTATGTTCTTTAATGGAAAAACGAGTAGGTCGGTTTTATCATTGTCTGTCGGCATTTTTGACAGATTAGATGAGTATTCGCGCAAACCGTGCTTATCTTGTTGATGTATGCTAAGCTTATTAAAATCCAAATCGTTTGTGACTCATGTGCGCTTTCAGAATCAACAGCAAATTCTTTGATAACCGGTTATTCATGGCATTAGCTAGACTCTTCTAAAGGCTTTCTATTCTTAACTTTGATTATCAAAAATCAGGTAAGAATCCAAATTAAATTCTGTATTTAGCATCTTAGAAATACATTTTCGAATCAATTAAACCGGCAATTAACATTAATGGGACGGCGGCACTAATTATTTCATAGATCTTACTATCGCTCAATTTAACACATGTACTAGCGTTCAATTAATTAATCATGATTGATCTACATTTCGAAATTGTTGGAATAGTATACATACCGCATGTATACCTAATACACCAGAAACCACGCTCACAATTCCTGAATAACACCAACACAAGTTGGTCTGGAGTTGAATGAAATGATTCCAGATATTTGAATGGTAATGATCGTTGTATGCTCAATATGCTGCTACTTTTAGCTTTGGCCGACCACCAACATCTATTCTGTACGCCAGGGGGTGTTTTCTGAGAACAACATTTTGCAAATTTAATATATTTATATATAAATTAAATTGTCATTTTACGGGTAAAAGATAAAATTATGCATATAAACACGAAGAGGTCAAAACATGTTTTATTTTGTCATCAGATTCATTTTTTAATGGTCTTAAATCGTAGAGTACATTTCAATATTGTAAGGTTGGAAAACATTTTTTTTGTTGTTGCTTGTAACAAAAAACCGTAATTTTGCTCCAAATTTTGTAAAATTTCGGGACAATTTGGTTAATGGTGATTTGATAATAAAATCCGAATTTTGTTCAGCGCAACTATATATTATGCTTGGGCCCAAGACTAGACGGGTTAAATGCCTGGGTAGACTACCCCATCGCTAAAGGTCCGGGATTTGGTCGGTTCATGTGTCCTGCATAAACCTCTTGGACCGGTTCACCCAAACTTTTGGACCATTCCATCTCGAGGAGTGATTTGGTGATGTTCTCTCCTTCAAAAGTGTCAACTCTAGACCTAGCATACCTATCCCACTCTGCGAGGTAGTGCTTTGCCGTTTCTTGTCCTTTATCCACTACGGAGAGGTGTCGTCTCAGTGGACGGTGGTCCGTCAGGATACCTATCAGCCTCCTGATTCCCTTCACTGAGTTAGAGAACAGCCATTTCGATTTAGCTGGTTTGATTTCCTTAAAAAACTCTTTCGATTGCCTGTGTCCGGGAGATAGATTCCATTCCTTAAGGAATTGTGAGTGTTCTGAATTCACAGAGATATTTGTGAATTTCTAAGATGTAAGGGTCAACCGAGAAATTATTTTTGATTGCTTCGAGACCACTTTTCGAATCAGAGCAAATAATGGCATTACAAGTTCCTGACGATTCCTTTATAATGCTCAATGATCTTCTGATTGCATTAAGTTCAGCTGTGTATACGCTAGCCTCATTGGATAAAGACCAGCTGAAGTTATACTCATCTGCAAATATCCCACACCCTACCCCAATTTCATTTTTTAGACCCATCAGTATAAAATACTTTATAATTGGGATAGTTATTTAAAATTCGCAAGAATTCTGCCTTGATCATCAGAGAAGGTGTATCCCTTTTGTTCAATAAGGCCAGATCTTCGATAATTGTGGCAGCGGGTAATGCCCACGGTGGGATATCTAGCAACTTAAAACTCTCAACCGCCGGCAAGGTATTCCCTCCTAATCTCAGCATCTCAGTGCCACGGATACCAAGAGGTCTCGTCCTAGTTCTTAGCAATGAGTACATATCTTGGTGAGGGTTACGGAACACTGAAGGATATAGAAGGTGGAAAGGCTTAGACCAAAGTCTAGCAACAAACCTCAGAATTGCCTCCTCCCTGAAAAGTTCCGGTGGAAGGACACCGGCATCATTGCAGAGACTATATAAAGGGCTTGTTCTAAATGCCCCTGTTGCAATCCTAATACCTTGGTAGTAAATTCTATCTAAAGGTTTTAAAGTTGATATTCGCGCTGAAGAGTAACCTGCTGCTCCATATCGAAGCTTTGCTCCTAAGTACATGCTGAATAATACCACAGTTTTTAACATTCTCTTTCGCTGTTCTCATCGAGTGAGGTAATACTATTTGTGGCCCGACAAGCGCAGTATTAGAGCCTTCTTTGACCTCGCTATCCGGCTCTTCATTGCTATAGTGTCTTTTATGTGCTGGAACCCAAATAAAGGTTTTCTTATTCTCAAACCTGGATCCTATTGATAAGATCTACATTTTCCTCCACCAGTCTAGATGTCGACAAATAATTTTTTATACTAGCCTCACTGTCAGAAAAAATTCTAATATCTTCCCTTGATTTTGTTTACCATAAATGTTCTTTATTACACACAGATTAATGGCCCAAATTTCCGAAATTCAAAATTCAATGTAAATCATAGAAGCAAATACGTATATCTCAGAAAAACCTTGGATGACATGGATCATTTATTTTGTCCCGATCGTATTATTTTGAATTGTTGGTTACTGTAATTTCCTTTTTGCGGATTTTTGTTGTTCCACCTATCAAAATTCTATAAAGAATCGGTTTTCCAGGGTCTGTCTCAGCGCTTTTCATCCTGTCTACTACGAAAATATCCTGTCCCGCAGAAAGGTCCTGTCAGTCGTATGACAGTTCCTTTTCGTACGAAGGCATACTCATGTTAGTTTGTACAATACATATGGAAAATGTAGGCGGAAATCATTATTATTGCGTTCGCTGGTTTGTTTTTATATTTTATTTTTCATAACTTTATAGTGTAATAATAGTTACAGCTGTGAAATGGAAACCCTTAAGGTGCCGAAAATACATTCAAGTGATTATGAGTCGGTTGTTTTTATTGAAATAAGAACGGTTCACAGTGAATCTGACCCACTTGCGAGATAATAGGATAAAAAATGATGTTAGGTTTGGCTTTACCATTTCGTAAATTATATTCTAAGCGCAAATATATTCTACTTTGCGTATACGTCGGATGTTTTTGTTAATCAATTAAGATGAACAGTCTAAACTTACTTAAAAAGGTAAATTAATTTAATCCCACAGACTGTGTGATCAAAAAGTAAAATCAAATAGACATTGAATTGAATTGATATTTTTTAAATTTAATTGAAATAATATTTTATTTTACAATAATCCTTTTGTTCCTATACAATAATAATTTGGGACACTCGGAGGATCTGATTCGTAGAAAAGGGATTAAGAATAAGTCATGCTTGGCTGACATAAGGACATTTAAATGTGCCCAGCAAGTAGAAATAGGTTGCTACTTGCTCCTTGCGTCCCATCTAATTAAAGATAAAGGGCGGGTAGGAATTCCACTTGATTTTGAGAATCGGATTTGAGCTTCATTTGAATCTGTGTCCGCACCTCGGATTTTTCGGAACAAAGTTCCTGAATTATATATAATTCAATGGTTTTCATGGTCCGCTTGACCAATTAATATCTTTCAATTAATTAAGGCTTTTAGTTGAGATAAAAAAGTGAATGTTGCGAGCAGGATTCGAACCCACGACCTTCGGCTAGATACGCCGCTACTCTACCACTGTCGTGACTTCGATCCGCTCGGTCACTAATTTACCATCTTGTTTTATTTTCGCAGGAGCTTATCATGTAAAACAAGCTAAATCCACAAATCTAATTTATGGATTATAATAAATACTATTAACTTTTAACTTGTATGCAAAACATTTTAGTTGAATTGAAAAGGAAGGACCTGCGACATTAAATATGTCCAAATTAGATTTTTATTTAAAATTGGACGAAATGCGGCCGAAACTGCGCTTAACATCAACACAGTTTGGCAGAAGGAAAGAAGTAGCGAATGAAAGATGCAGCGATGCATTTACAAATTTCGCTTCGAGATTAAAATTTCGAGGACAGGTAAGGTCGCGGTAGGCATTTCGTTGTGGAGGACGACCAACCCAAAACTTTGGTTGAAGAAAATTGACGTAAGACATAATAGACGTATATTGGTAAAGCAAAGAATTACGACAAGTGGATACCGCACGAACTAACCGAAGCCCAAACAAATCTACGTTTTGAAAGTTACACGTCCCTTCTGTTGCGTCATCAACATGATCCATTTCTCGATCTAATCATCACGTGGGATGAAAAATGGATTCTGTACGATAACAGGAGGCGTACAGGTCAGAGGTTGGAAAAGGTTGAAGTGCCAAAACACTGTACTCAAAAAAGATTACGGTGACAGTTTGGTGATGTAACTGGTTGTAATTGTTCACTATAATAACGGTAAACTACCAGAGCAGAGAAATATTGCCAAAAAGTTTTCAAAATGCACGTGGAACTGCAACGTCTTTGTCCTGCATTGGTAAAGCGGAAGGGGCCGATTCTCCTTCAAGATAACGCCGGGCCACATGTCGCAATGCTAATCTTGCGGAAACTTACGGACTTAGCATATGAAACCTTATCGCATCCTCTAAATTCACCCGACCTCTCGCCTATAGACTTCCACTTTTTTAAGCAGTTTAACAACTTCTTGAGGTATAACAATTTTAGATATCCCTAAAACGCCGTCCAACGAGGTCAGTGTGAGTAAATGTTTTATGTCAGCTGAATAAAATCTATATCTCATAATATCAATCATATATAATTTATGTGTTTATATAAAATATGTTCTTTTTTATAAGTGTTTAAAAAAATTGACTGCCTTTTCAAAACCTGCATTACTTTTGCACCAGCCCAAAATTATAATATACGAAACCTGAAATTGCGGGTGAACGCGCGTTTGTATCTACATGCGTGTCCAAATTTTAGTTTACGTAACATACTAATTAGTAATAATTTCCATAAAAAATATAATCTTTGAATGCTTATAATTTGCAGTCAATCATACTAAGTGCATGAAATTGGAAGTACAATTTTGGATGTAAAATCAAAGATCATCAATCATTTTGTAGGTAAGACTAAGTTAACAAAGTTTTAATAAAGCCGAACTTTATGGTAATATAATTGTTTGTATCAAGTATATTAAGACGCTCACCATAGATAGTGTGCTGTCCATTCACCGAATAATTAATGGTTATGAGATTGAATCTAAAGGTAAACAACTTCGCAACTGGAGTCGGCCGGAGCGTATAAAATTTAAATTAATCCAATTGCGTTAATGCAGATGAATTAGAGAGGAGTCCTTTACCCCCCCCCCGCCGATGGAATTGATCAGAAGTTGAATAATGCAAGGGGATTGTCAATACTTTTGGGGTCGGTTTGATTACACACTAACCTCAAGGATACAATTATCATAATGAAAGGTGGGATGGGGCTTCTTGGACCAGGAAGGGGGTGCAGTAATCCAGAGGGTGGGCTTTACGACGAACGTAAAACGTTTTACGTTGAATATTACACAGGCTTTTAATGGTGCCCTGTAGCGTCCTTTGAGCTATCGTAAACTTTTGGGGTGGCCCTATTGTTCTCCTCACATCATATCCACAGCAATCCACTATCATTCAAACAGCCAACCAATACCCTGGCTCTTTTTTTAAAGTACCATACCAACCGTGTTTTTTTGCAAAGGGCATTTCAAAACTTTGAATATTAATACGGGTATAAATGTGTGATTTAAATAGTAGTAGTAGTAGTGTGTAAAATTCGGGCAATCGCGCTTTAAACGGAAAGTTCTTCGTTTTTTCGTTTTTCTTTTGAGCATATTTGTCACTGACTATTTATTTGGTCTCATGTTTTGTTAACTTTCTAAGCTTTCTGAGGGCTGTCGGGTTGTCTAATTGCTATTAAAAGAACCAGAAAAAATATGAATCTTATAAATATTTTCACACTTCCACCGAAAACACCACTGGCGACCTGAGCCCCTCCTCCGGCTGAAACACCCGGTACCCCACGCAATGCTCGAGTGTGCCGGCAGACAACGCCCCCGAAAACGCTCCGTGGTCCCCAGTGAAATTGCAGGAAGTGCGCCAGTCCAAGCTCATTTTTTCTTTAGGTGAATACTATTATATTATACTTGTTTTACCTTTTCTGTCTCTGTAAAATAATTTGTTTTGTGAAATACTAATTATTATTTGTATATTATTAAAACGTGCTATTCGTCCACGGTAGTCAATCAATCCGAGACGAAAACCGAAAATTCTCCATGACTCTAAGGGGACATAATCGGGTTTATTACAGAGGTAGGGCCAGATTTGTTGGTAGAGACGTCGTACGGATTTACGGCCGGCTTAATGCCTTGTACCGGCGCAAGTATTACCAATAAATTCTTTAATTGAATATACCCTAAACCGCACGAGCCAATTTGTTTTAGTAGTACGGACGCCTCATTCCATCTTGGCTTTCTTGCATTAACTGGATTGCCTGCAATACAAAAGCCGTTTGTGATGCTAATCCAATAAAACAAAGAGAAAAGGGTTGCAGTTTTGAACAGTGAACAATTGAATCAGTCTTTTTGAGTGCATCAACGACGAAATTTGTTTTTGCAATATTTTTGTATCATTTATTAAAAATATGTATAAAATAGATTTTTCATCAACACAATTATAAAAATTATTCAATTTTAATTTAAATTTGTTTACCTATTATAAAACCCCTTTTCTGAGCGATCGGTCTTAGTCATTTGGAATTTACGTTGGATGCAAATGCTATGCAATCCCGCATGCCTTAAATGTTCTGCGGGTTTAGTATAATTGAGTCAACAAGGCTCAAACAAGGTGCCACGTTTAACATTTACAATTAATTTTTCATATCTTTTATTTTTTCATTTTTAATTTGTGATCCGTGCAATTTGATTCAAGTAGGTAACAAGTAACAATGAGGAAGGTAATATATACAATATTATAAAAAGGAGCGGAGAAAATACCCATTGGTATTACTCCTACGTTACTAAAATATTGTTTGTTTGATTGATACTTGTGTCATTATCACTTTTACCATCAGCACCATCTGTTCCGAGAAGGTCTCGGAGAAATTTTCTCTTCAGTTGGCAACGAGGGTTCGAAGGGATTCGTCAGGACGCGAAGTTTCTTATGTGCTATTTTACGGTAGTTTGGAGGTTAGATGAAATTTGCGGAAAACGGATTTCATCTGGAACGAAAAGGATAAATAAATCTGTAGGTGTATTTCGGTTCGATACATAAAATGGAGCATCCAGTATTTTTCGTAGTATGAACCACTGGGCAGTTTGAATGCGTTGGATGCTGGAATGTTTGGCAAAACCTCACGCTTCCAGTCCGTAAGTCCATACCGGCTTGACTACGGTGTTCTTCAGCGGCCATTTACTTTTAAGAGTAAATTAGAACGTTTGTCAAGAGGTTGGGCAAGAGCTCTGTATTGTGTCATAACATCCTGACGTTTCAATCTTGTATGATTCCACGTGAGGCATTGGTCGATGTATCCAACGTACCGCGCCTTGTCCGCAGTTTGGAGGTGAATATTATTTAAGGGAAAAGGGGGATGATCTTTTTACGGGGAGTGAAGTTAATGTGGTTGGATTTGTCGGTATTAAATTTTATCCCTTTCAGACAAACTTATAACTAATTAATGTAAATTCCTTAAAAAAAAAAAAAAATAACTTCGTTAACTATTAAATTTAATCCATTGGATTTAGTGGCCTATTGACGAGATTACTTCTTTTAATTAATTAATTTTTTTGTGTAAGATTTTCGTCGAAAATAAAAAGCCAGTGCCAAGAGCCGGATTCGAACCCACCATCTTCGGCCTAGATACACCGCTGCTCTACCACTTGACCTATCGAGACTTTGATCCACTCGGACACCAACTTCCCATCTCAACACCACCTTTTGAATTTTCCCTCCTTTTTTTCATTTTTCAAATGTCGTGGGCGTTTTTTTAAAATCTCAACTAAAAAATTAATTGAAAGATATTAATTGGCCCAGCAGACCACGAAGTTCTAGTGAATTGAAAAATATTTTATCCTTGTTTTGGACTAAGGATTAAGCGTCTTTACTTCTAATTGATATTCCCCCCCCCCAAAGAAAAAAAAATTATGCGTAAAAACAATGAGGCAAATTACGGTCATTACATTCTTTCATCGAGAAAATGAAAAATTGGAAAAATTGGGTGGAATTGTTTCCTGTCACTGTATATGTATATTTATTGATCTTTTTTTAGACGGGGTGATGTTTATGCGTTATTATGAGGAAAACCAGAGAATAATTTTTTAGTTAAATTTATTCTATCTCCAAATGACATTCCGATGTTTTGGTGAAATTTCTTTCAAACTATCATAATTTAATAATTTCATGAATATTTTATCTCGTTTAATTGGGTATACATTAATATAAGTATGCTGTAATTAATATAACGATAAAAAATGCATAACAAAGTACTAGTGTTCAGTTTTTAAACGTTTTAAATACATGGATTAAATTTAATTTTCTTACTTTGACTAATTGGGGTAAATTTGAAATTGTATGTTTTTCCATGTAATAAACTATGTTTCAGAAGTGGGTGCCAGCAGGTCAATATTGTGTTTATTATTAAAGTAAAGGCATAATATTTGTTCTAGATTTAAATTTTATCAAAAACCTTATTATTATTAAATTTTACAGATTTCTTTAAATATTTGAATTGAAGTTGGACTAAATATTTTGATTGAAAGACAAGAACCAACACTACAATTATAATTAAAGTTATGCCTGATGGTTTTAGTAGACAAGAGACCCTCAGGAAATTCTATGCCAGATGTCCTAGAACAAGGACACTTCAACTATCGGCCGAGTAGGACTGTCCAAACCAATTTGAAACGCCACTTGTATGAATTGGTAAAACGAAACGGACACCACAGTACGCTCATGGTCGCCTGGAAACGTGAGGGTGCGATCGTACCCATGAAATATCTAATACATCAACTCAGAATTTGCGTGTGCGTTTTCTTGTTCTAATTGTAGCATACTGACTTATTTCTGTGTATAAAATCACCTTCACCCATATAAATTTTTTCACAGATTGTTTGGATCTGACATTTCGGAAATATGGTTATATTCAGTTTTGGAATCTACAATTTTTTTTATATTAATGAACCACTTGTTTTAGTTTAAAACATTTAAGAAAGCAATATTTCATATGCGATTTGCCAATACCATCGATGGTTAGTGTATGGCCTCTCAGGAAAAACAATAATTGTGAGTTTCATAACAGATATTTATGTTCTTTTGTGTAAAAAATAAATTAATGAAATAAAATACGTATGAATATCAATAATTTCAAAAACTTTTAAAACCACAGAAATATTCAGTAGTCAAAAGAAATATATACACTGCTATTCTACTCGATTTAACAACTAACACTGATCCAACTCCACTGTTAGATCGGACATCGTTAACCAGCCGATGCTAACGGATTTACATCATCATTTTGCTCGATCTAACACGACTTAACAGAGTTAACAGGTTGACACAAAAATACCCCTAATAATAAAAAAAACTTCAATAAACAAGATAAAGATCCCGGGTTCTAATCCAGCGGCCCTAAATTCAAACCTAGAAATGGCCTTTTTTTAGAAGCAAGTACTTCATTGCTCTGGTTACAAATCAACCAGGTTTAAACAATTAGGGGATTAAACGAAATTTTTCATCTCTAGTAGTTCCCAAAAAGTACTATATTCTATGGCATTTTGTGATTTGTCTCTCAAGAAATAATATAAATCAACAATAACCTCGATCAATACAAAGAAAAACATATAATTTTTGTTGTTTAAGGAAAGTCGAAAATTAGTTTTACCAAATTTTTTGAAATTTATTTTTACCAGGGTGTCATTTAAGAAAAACTGCAGAATGATTACAGTTTTGTTAATTTGTATATTCCATAATTGTACGAGGTGATGAAATTTCGACATTTTTTCAGGATTTAACATGACACACTTAAACATTTCTAGTTTTGATCATACAGAAAAAATAACGGCCTGGAATGTCTAGTGTCGCAAGTTGCAATATGAACCAAAATTAAAAATTAATTTGAACAATAATAATTATTTCAATTAATTATTCTTACAATGTAAGGTCTTGGTTGAGAAGAAAAATTCAATGTCACGAACGGGATTCGAACCCAGGACCTTCGGCTAAATACGACGCTAATCTACCACTGGAGCTATGGCGATTTCAATTCTCCATCCTCTCGGACACCAACTCTTCTTCTCAACCTTCTCAACATTCGAACCTTCTGTTTATTTTTCATTTCCAATGTCACTGACTTTATCTTAATTGCATGGAAAAAATAATTAATTGAAAGATGTAATTTGGTCAATTGACCACTAAAACGTAAATGAATTAATAATAATTATAATAATGGCTTTTGTTAGAAATGCATCAAATAAAGATAGCACAATGCAGATAGGCAAAACTCGTGAATTATGATCCACTGAACCGCCCGAGTTGTTTAAACAATGGTATCCAAATATTTTTTAGATAATTAATTTTGAAGCTTTTGTGTTGTTCGGAGAAAAATTGCCGATAGCTGATTAATTTGCTTCAATTTGGTCTTTCATTATTCTTGAATTATTGATTATATTTGAGTGATGCTGCATCTAGTGGCGCAAGAAGCGGAATTAATTTATTCACTACAATTGCCCTCTTTTCAAAACCACGCCAATAAAAATATAACAGAATACGATCAGAAACGTTAAAACCCTCGGATTTGGCAGTTGGGCGAAAGATTGGTTTCCGGTATGTGCTAACTCCGTTTTACGTCCAGAGTTGATCCTTACCGAGGGTGGTTATCAAAGAAAGAACCCCAGTGCCGAAGAGAGCGGGGACGCTTTACGATTTCTTCCTCCCCCGAATGCCGTTTATTGCCGGCTCCCGCACACGAGCACGCCAGAGTACGTGCATGTGTGGGATCATCAAACCACCGGATCTTCCGCGACACTTAACTTTATTCCTCGAGAATAATTACAGGAAGAGCCTCTAAAAACAAGCGGGTTTGGGGGGTGTTCGCATGGGGTGGTTTAAAGACCCGTGATTTTCTTTCCTGCCCCTTCTGCTTGATGGAAGAAGACACTGCTAAAATATGAGCTCTAGTTCATAACTTTTTCTTTTATTGGGACAATAGAAATTAGATTTCTTCTTTCTTCTCATGAAACCTTGTCAAACCCTAAAATTATGCCTTGAGATTGGCCCAGAAAAACTTAGCGCATCAAAGCGCCATCACGTGTCCAATTTAAGTTACCGCACAGTAACTGTAACATCGCAACATTGCTTGAGCTTTCTATCGCATTTCGATTTGTTGGCGTCACGTCGAAAACACGTTGCGTAACCTCCCCGCGTGTCCTTCCTTAACTTAACTGTACTTTAATTTCGAACTGATCTAATTTTACTCGGCTGCATATTTTCTTTCAATCTTTCCAGATAGCTGGACAAACGCACTAAAAAATTTATTGCTTTTTTAGAAATTTGGTAAAAGTACTACAAACTTACGAAATCCCGAACGGTTAAAAATCGATTTGTTGCTACTAGACTTTCCGGAGGGAAATAACTTTTCTTAACTTAGTCTTCTGTTTTCAAACTGTTCCTCCAATTAAATTAATCAAGTCTGTAGGTGGCGTTCTATTTAACTTCTTTACAGGCTGCTAACTGCTTGAAAATTATTGCCATTGTTCTGTGCGTGCCATCATCGTGACAGACTTTTCCTGTTTTACCATGTAGGCCACAAAATCCATAATTTTGTCTCCAACACTACACTGCAGTTCACGTTTTCAATGGACTGAACACGGAGGCGTTGGGTACACGTTTCGCGTCGATGCCTTGCTGCCCGAAAATATATTCAGTAGCGTGTCGGTGTTTAGTTATTCTACGTTTTTCATAAAAGTTCTCAACATTAAGTGTAATAGGTTCGACGAAAACTAGGCGTTATACGGCGCTCATTACTGTAAGGTACAGGTCCGGGGTCTCATTCAGAGAGACTGGATGTGACAGTGCTTGGTAGTGGACCTCTGGATCTCAGCGCATGCGACGCTAAGGAAGGGCAGAAGTATTGTCGTTGCTGCAAGCAGAACCTTTTCAAATCACTATAGTCCAAGTTGTTTTGGCAGACCTTTAAAAACACAAACGATTCGTAGTCATTAGTAGGAAGTTGGCCCCATATCGTATGAATATTTGAGACGACCTGAATGAACAGCCTCCACCAAAATAAAAGAGAATAAAAAGAAAACAATAGAACAACATTCAATTGTGAGATCTCTTATTGACCTAAAGTAATCACTGTCATACAAGACAGCTGAACTACCAGTTACTCGTTGAGTCCCCTTAGACCAGGATCAAACCACTTCACTATACCTTTTCTCATACCTTAATGAGTCCGAAACCTATTGGGACAATACCACCGGTATAAGGCTCGCGAAGAAATTTATAGAAGGACCATCCGCAAAACTTACAAAAGAATTCCTGGAAGACAACGACAACCGAGCCAGGATTCTGTTTGTACTCCTGACAGAACACGGCCACTTAAGAAGCCACAAGTACCGGTTAGAAGAGCCACTGTGGAGAGATACTGCCAGGAAGAGGAGGAAACCGCAGAACACATTTTATGTTTCTGTGAAGGTCTAAGTGTAGGTTCTTACAACTAGGACTAAAAAACTACATGCTAGATCCTACACCAAGGAGTCCCTGGCAAACCTGTGGAGGCCGGTTAATAACCTGAAGCTGGCTAGTGAGTTATAAATAACAGAGAAGCACAATGGATCTATTCAGGTCGAGGTGCAATAGGTCTTGTGGCCGCCTATTTTATCTCTATCCCTATACCTTTGGATTGAATCTGGAAGGAAGAGGTGGATTGTTTTCCTAACTACTTTCTATCAGCTCGAGATACAAGGCTGTACGGCTATAAATGTGTGGTCAAACCGTTTTCAATTTCGACAAAGTCACCGGTCTATCATCAAAAGAATACGAATTGATGGACATTACTTCAGTCACCACCTTAGCATTTCGAGTCCAATAGTTACCCATCATTTTTGACTACTTCTGAAAAAAAAAATCAAAAGTTCGTCTTAAAAGCACAACGTGTCCTTCCTCCATTTACCACAGCTTACCTATGAGACTACGGATTTTCTATCCGTACAGCCACCATAACTAAATACCTAAGCTGTCCTTATGATGGACAGGTCATCCGTCTCCAACTATCCACATTACAATCAACATATCCAAATTGTGCTGGCTAAAACAACCTCACCCTTCCCATTAATTCATTAATCATTAATGTTCAAATTATTTCTTTTCAAATCGGCTAGAGTTTTACAAACCTATTGATTCCGTTCTGTTTATTTGACTCTTCTGTCCCGGATTTTGTAAATAAAATTAAGTATGTCTATCCAATGTGTGTGTTCGTGTGTGTTCCATTAACTAATTACGAATGGACTGGATAATGCTAATTTATAAAACTTTGATTTACTGCATATACTATAAGTATCTAATTTTATATATTTAATGCGACGGACCCGTCCTGGATATTGTTTTATAAAAAGGATCCGCTGGTTAAAACGTTTAGGAAGCCTTGCCGTATCATACAAAACAAAAGGCTAGGAAAAATATGAATTTAAGTTCGAACACCAGGCGAGAGAATGCAGGAGTTATTGGCGAGGTGGTGGCACGATCTGTACGCAAGTAACTAAACTTCACTGACCATAATATCCACAAATCTGGGCGTGGATGGAGCCCCACTTTTCAGTACAGCTATTACCGTCAAGGTTAATTTCACTCGATTAAAAATTGATCAATTGATTAGAATTATTTTATGGTTTTGCGAGTAACGTCCACATAAATAAACTTAAAGTGTTGAAGAAGATGTTTGGGTTATTTGTCAATAATGATTTAAAGGTAGAAAGTTGCGAACTCCTTATTCGGATCGGAAAGCTGTCATCAAACTTTGTTATAACATTAATGGGAACTAATAGTACATTATTCAACACAATAGCCGTTTTGTACGTAAAAGTCTGGCAGGAAAAATTTCTGGCCAAACAAAGCTTTCCCTTATTAAGGCGTACTTAGAGACGATTAATTTTAATGTGTAGATATTAATGACCGTTAATCGGTAATTATTCAGATATCGTGAAATGCGGTCTAGTGTGATGTACGTTTCAGAAAACATTTTCTTTATCGTGCCGACGTTTCGGTCTTTTATTGAGATCATCTTCAGAGCCTGGGATCTCCTTATCCGACCACATGTCCCGATAGTCGAATAATAATAATATAAATATATTTTAAAAATAATTACGTAATTATCACATGTTGCTTGAAGAACTGAAAAAATCATTTAGATCATAATATGATTTTTCCTAAAAATGTGTCTTCAAGGCCTATCTTAAAAATGGTCAAACCGTCAATAGTTTTATAAAAAGGCCTCGTATGCAATTTCAAAACATAGCCAAATATTGTTTTTATGTACGGAAACTTAAAATTCATAATTGTTCAGATATCGTGAGATGCTGTCTGGTGTGATGTAGGTTTCAGAAAAACATTTTCTTTATTGTCCCAACGTTTCGATCTTTTATTGACATCATCTTCAGGGCTCAAAGTGTTTGTCTTCTGTGTAATTGTGTCATTCTTGGGTGTCGTGTTTGAGAGTGCCCAAGTGCACAGAAGACAACTTTGAGCCCTGAAGATGATCTCAATAAAAGATCGAAACGTGGGCACGATAAAGAAAATGTTTAAAAACCTACATCACACCAGACCGCATCTCACGATATCTGAATAATTATTAATTTTAATGTTTCCCTATATAAAAACAATATTTGGCTATGTTTTGAAATTGCATACGAGGCGTTTTTTTAAATTGTGGGTTACACAACTCCGAGAAAATTCCAAACTTCCCTCAGTGGATGTGAATTCGGTTTTTCTTAGGGACTTTAATTCTACTAGTCCAATCACAAATAAGATTTTTGGTAACGGCTCAAAATCCAAAGACTGAGTGGGATGCGCCCGGACCCATCCATGGCTGATCCACAAAGAAATAAGAATGGATATACAGGGTGGTACTGTATTAAATGTCAATACTGCCATGATTGATTCTCAAAACAAAACGCAGTTCAGTGTGACCATAATGAAGTTTCTATCTTGACTTGATGCTGAGATACCGTTTTGGTGATTTTAGTCTAAAATCGGTGAGTTTTTTAAACATAAAATCATAATTTCTCAACTTTAACGTAATTAAGCGTGAATTTTTCAACGGAAATGTTGAAGTTATCTTTAATGTAGCTTGCGTAATAAAGGCCAGATTTGGATGTCAATGACGCTAAAGTTGAGAAATTGCGATTTTATGGGAAAAAATATTTTTTTGGACTAAAATCATAAAAATGTTAATATATCAGGAAAGAGACAAGATAGAAACCTCGTTCTAGTGGCACTGAACTACATTTTATTTAGTGAATCAACCATTGCCATGTTGACATTCAACCCTGCAACACTCCGTATAGTCTTCCTCACGAGTACAGCTTTCAGCAGGAATTTTCAAAGCAGTTGAGTACGTGTATGACAAAGAAGGCAACCACAGAAAGTTATTATCCTTTGCCACTGACTGTGTACACTACGGCTCCCGGGGGTCACCTGTCATCTCTGGGATGTGTGAATGCTGCACATTTTTCGTTATTTTTGAATACCTGCTAACAACGTAAGATAATATCTCTATATTTGATTTAATTTAGTTTATCATTAACAATAATTTTTTGTATAATGGCGTCCGACATCTTGGGTACAAACCCCGAGCGCAACACAACACACTCAATACGCTCTCCCACAAATAAATACATTCATATCTCAATATTCATCATTTCACCTCATACAATAACAAACTGATCTAATTGGGGTCCATGGGGTACTTTTATAAATATTCCCCTATCGATCCAAGTCACGCACCCTGCTCAACCCGTACCCATTCATTCTAATATATACACTCACTTATACGAAACGCAGAACCATAAAACATATTTTGACCGCTATATACAATAAAAAATTACCAACTGCTCTCAAAATCTCAACAGGGGACCTTGATACTCGTTTCCTTGTCTGAGAACCATAAAATCCGGCGGTACACCTACACGCTCTCTGAATGGAGCCAGGGGCCGCATCGAGCAACCTATCTCTGCATAGGGACACTAGCATAGATCTAAACTTATCATTTTCGGTTATCTTTGGGTATACACGTTAAATCATTGATCATAATAATTTATTGCGAATTAATAAATTTATTTGATTTGCTGATAAAACATATAGGCTTGATAAGAAAATATATATTATATAATTATTAATGTATTTTAAAAGTATATTTTGAACCAATGTATAGTAAGACTGATGAGACTACTTGTAATAATCATTCAATTAATAAGAGTTTTAATTGAGATGAAAAATTCAGTGTCACTAGCGGGATTCGAACCCACGACCTTCGGCTTGATACGCCGTGACTTCGAACCACCTAGGCACTAACTTCCCATCTCAACCCCATCTTTTGAACTTTCCCTCCTTTTAGCCATTTTCAAATCTCGCGTAATTTATTTGATTCTCGGCGATAAGTGAAATGGCCAGAGAAAGCTTTAGTGAAGATATACTTCATGTAACTTAATAAATTCACCTAGTTTTCGTGGTCCGTTTGACAAATTAATCAAGTTTTTAGTTGAGATAAAAAGTCAGTATCACGAGCGGGATTCGAACCCAAGATGTGGTAGAGTAGTGGCGTATCAAGACGAAGGAAGTGGGTTCGAATCCCGCTCGTGACATTGACTTTTGTCTAAACTAAAAACCTTAATTAATCAAAAGATATTAATTGGTCAAGCGGACAATACATTGCAAATTTGTATAACAAAATAATTATAATATTTATATTTTTATTGTTTACCTAATTTGGATAAAATTGTCGATGTTTTGTCTTCTAATGAGAGTTATTTACCCGTATATCGTAGAAAGATTTTATAAGAGAACAAAACACTTCCGTGTTATCAAGGCGACGTAAGTCTCATTTCCAAAGGTTCGGAAGTAAAAGTGGATTATCCTAATCCCGAATGGGAATTGAAGTACTGACCCTTAATCTATTTCCTACCGGCCGGCCGGCCGTTTCCTCAAATCAGCGTTTCCACGAGTCTTCCGAAAACGAGCAGAACTTCCCGGACGTTTGCCTTCAGGAACGGCGAAAGTCGCCGGCCACGTTCACAACCTTCGATACGACAATCCTTGGAATAACCGGCCGGATGCATTGTGCCGTTCGGGAAAGAACGATCTCACTTTCGGTAGACGAACTGAACGCAATGAATATCTAGGGAACGGTAGAACAAAAGTAATACAATAAAATAAAATTGGCCAAGCGATATCATCAAAACATTAATTGTTCGTTCAGTTAAAAAATCTACCTCATTCAAAATATCATCACTTTTGCAAAACGTCTTAAAAACCTATTTACCTAATAATGAACCCAATGTAACAATTAACATAAAAGTATGTTAAGTTTATTACAAAACCAGCCTAAGGGCGCGTTTTCGTGATTCAATTTTTTTTATTAGTTACTTAGTTTATCACCTGAAGAGCCTGTCGTGAAAACATTCCGATTAATAGTGTTCATCTAGAAAATTCTCATTTTCAAGTCAAGGATAATCCGTGTTGAAAAACGACGAAAACATAAGTATCCAAGAGACGTCTTAGTTCCGTGTTGTTCAAGGACTCGAGTTGAGTGCTCCTTTCATGAATTGCCTCCTTAAAATAACAACAGGACATATGCGAATAGCAATTTGGATATTTTCTATGTCAATGTGCAAAATGTACAACTTGTAAGTATGGAAAGTATAAAAACACCTCGAAAAAAAATTATTGAGACAAAATAAGTCACGTGGATATAAAAAAGGAACCCCGTTTTGGATTAAACATCCTGGAAATAAGAAAACTTATTTCTTATATTTTACATAAATGTGTTTTCAAATAATTAAGTGGTAATATTTCTCTTGAAAATTTGTGAAAATGGTAACAATACTTTTGGGTTACCCAGGAGGATCTCTCGAATTTGAAACGTATTTGAGATGTATTATTTGCTAATTCAGCTAGATGCTAGATAAAAAAGTAAAATACCAGCTACTAACCAAGGTAACCGAACTTAATGAAAAAAAAAAAAAAACACTAAAACCTAATTTTTACATTTATTACCTTTATACGAAACCTTTCATAAAAGTTTTATACATTAAATATTTTTGATCTGTTAGGCTAAAAGGTTTGGCGTAGATTTATTTCATTGACTCGCATTTGCTACTACTATTCCATTACATTTTATTACCGTTCCGACTTGTCGTGTGATATAATAAAAATATATAGATTTTGTCAGGTTTTAATAAATTGGAGTTTGCCTTTATCCATCATTTTGACCAGCTGTTTGGGTTTTGCATTGAACCATGTTCAGTATGTGCTTGTTATTCGGTTAAATCAAGTTTCTTTTATATGGTCTGAACATATTTGCCGGTGCCTTTGGTGGATTATGTGTGGTCGTTTTGTTTTTCCGATATTTGGTCATTATTCTGTTTAATTCGTTTTGATTGGTGTAAAAAATGTATATAAACATCTTGTTAGTTTCAGTGTTTATGATTTGTTTTTGCATTAAATGTGCTATGTGAATATTTTTTGCCTTTTTGTATGACGTATAATAGTTTCACGTGTGCCTATATTGTTGAGGGTTTATGAGAGTTTTATGTGAGATGAGTCGCATAGTTTGATTTGCTATTTGAGGAGATTTTTGCCGGTGCCTTTAATCGATTAAGTACGGTCGTTCCGTTGTTTCGATACTTGATATTTGGTCCTTACTCTGTTTAATTTGTGCAGTGTTTTGAATGGTGAAAAAATGTATTTGAACATGTCGTTAGCTTGGGTGTTTATGATTTTTTTTTCGTTAATTGTGCTATGTTGTATATTTCTTTGCGCTTTTTGTATGACGTGTAACGGTTTCATGTCTGCCTACATTGTTGAGGGTTTATAATGTTTTATGTGCGTAGTTTGATTTGCCTTTTCTCAAATTTCGGATGTGAATTGTAACGAATTTAGGTCGATTAGTATGTGGTTTATGTTGCCTAGTACCACAAGCATATCACCAATGTGTGTTTGTGATTTGTTTTGCCATAATTAAGTGGCAATATTTCTCTAGAAAATTTGTGAAAATACTCTGGGTTACTCAGGTGGGTGTCCCAAATTTTGTACTTTGAAAATTGTTGGTAATTTATTCCAATCACATATAAAACAAAACATAACATGTGCACTAGTGTTTGAGATGTACTGTTTTCTACTTCTAGAAGACTTTTTTATTTGGTTGTTATTAAATTACATGAGGCATCCCACTGGCAGTTCGTTTTAGCCCGAGATGAAAAAGCACGTGAACCATAACAACACACATTCAATACGCATTCACACTACTAAATACATTCACTCCTATATTCATTGCGCCCCATGTATCTATGTAATATCTCCATCGACCTTTATACAATAAAAACCTAATCTAATTGCGCATTTCTGATGAAATTTTGGAAATTTAATTACTAGCAATATCTAAAAGTGTAAATTTTACATTTACCTTTTCTTCGGATTTCTTTAATTATGAATTACATATTTTTAAGATGCTTACAAAGCTGTACGGAGGATTAAGGATTGTTGTATCGTTTGCACATGTGGGTGTGGAGGTTTTTAATTTGTAATGGAATGTCATCAGTGTACACTTGATAAAGTATGGGGGGGAGGCTAATGCAGGACGGGAATTTCCTTCAATGAATCAGAAATTGTCATGGTTTGAGATAAAACTCACTAAAACACTCAAAAATCATTTAATACTAGATTAAAATTTAAGTTAATAATTTATTATGTGGTTTTGCTCGTAGTGAGCTATTAAGATCAAAACTAGGTAAAAATTGTTAATTACTTCGATTAGGTTTCGTTTTTGACAAATTAAATTCGTTTCAATTAAAAAATCTGTAAGTAAGGTATTTCTCCAGATAAAAAAGTCAGTGCCACGAACGGGATTCGAACCCACGACGCATGAGATGGGAAGTTGGTGCCCGAGCGGGTCGAAGGCACGATAGCTCAAGTGGTAGAGCATTTACCCGAAGGTCGTGGGTTCGAATCCCGCTGGTGGCACTGACTTTTTCATTTCAACCAATACACATAAAGTTTAATTAATTGAAAAGAAATTGTTAGTTGCATTTATTATATCATCGAATGATTTTCTTGTGTTATGGTGGATTTTCTTTCAAGTCTTTATAATTAAATAATTTCCGGTTTTTGATTTTTATCTTTGAATTTATTTTATCATTTAATTTTCGATTAAACCATCAAGGATAACCATAATTTGGAAAATAAAAAATACTCAGTTCCTCCGTCAAGCTTTTTAAAAATAAAATCGCGTTCACCCGGACTTCGAAATGATTATTAATAATTCGCAAGGTTAACAATCTAATTACCTTATGGAACTGAAACTAAAATATAATTATGAGTTGACAGTTGAACCCGTCCATTCTATCTACCTTTTGGGTGCTATATATAAGTACTTTTTATTAATTTAAAAATTACCATCGAACAATTTTTTTAAATATTGAAAGGTGCAAATTTGCAATTCTGCCAACACCCAGGTCTTGGTCATTTTAAAATTTTCCCTGCTACCAATCATGCAAACGACCTTCAGGGACTATTTGCCATTTAGCTTTGTCCGATATAATTAAGCAATTATATTGTTATATAACCATTTTTGCTGGTAATAGATTGCGTGTACGTAATTCGAAAAATAAATTCGATCGAAAAATAAAATGTTTAAATTTTAAAATTTATGTTCCGATTTGAGACACAAAAAATTTTAATTGTTGCCTTGTAAAATTACAACGAATTTCGATTGATAGTTGATTTGCAAGTAGGTTTAGAATAAAGAAATAATACATATATCTATATTTTTGTGTAATAGACATTAAAACTTTCATAATTTAGCGTGATAAAGTTGGCAAGTTGGTGAGAATTTCGAAAATCTCTTGAATCACTCCTGCAGTAATTGGCAGTGTTGATTCAAAAACGGCCCCGTTTATGGTTCAGTTTTCTATTAGTATTTTCGTTAAGAAATAATGACGGAGGCGTAAAAATCACGCTTTTACGCCTTGTGAAAGCAATTTTAGAAAGTATTACCAACCGTAAAAAAAAAATAAAATAAAATAAAACGAAAGATCGTTTTTTTGAAATGCTTTGTGCGATTTCTTAACCGCTGCGGTTATGGGTCACTGTCAAGTTAATATCTGCTTGCAAGGTCGCTGTTGCCCCCAGGGTAGGACACGCGCAACCAGTTTCCCATCCGGTCGCGATGTTTATTCCTTACACAATTCCATCGTGGGTAATAAGTTTATGGATCGACTTATGACTACGGTTTAAATATATGATAATGTTTAAATAAATATATGATTCTTGAATTAAAATATAAATCCTCGCGGTATATGAGGAGAAGATCTATACCACTAGGCTTGTTACAAAAGTAGGAGACAATTCTATATATTTTTAATAATTACGCATACTTAAATACTAAAGTTTGTACAATATATAATGATATATAAAACCCTAAACAAAGTTTAAAAATTGGATCTTTGTGGGGCGTCAGTGGCCGCAACGGTTTAGGCGTTGACACGGTGTTCGTCACTGTAAAGTAAAGGTCCCGGGTTCAAATCCAGCGGCTCTGCATTCGAACCCGACATACTTACAAATGTTTTGTTTTTTCAAAAACATCGGCACTCCGAGGGTTCATTTTTAGCAAAAGCTGAATCTGAAGAGGTGACATAATTATAATGGGCTGAAGATGTGAATAACTTGCTAAATAAAAATTATTTGAATAACTTTTTGGCAATCAACATAAAATACTTATGCTGGTGTTTTTGAAAAAAAAAAAAAAACCATTTGTATGTATGTCGGCCCTGCATTCGTACCCGGGGCCTTTACCGTACACTGATGGGAAACAACAGGATAAACAAAATCTACATAGAAAATCCCTAATAAATCTTGTTGGAATTAAGAAAGACACTTTAAACAAATGTAATAAAGTGATTCGAAAAGCCTTTAATGGAAGAATACGCACACTCGGCCAACTCGTTTTATAAATTTTTCGCACATATTTTAAAAATAACTACCGAATAATTGTTTTGTCACTTATATTCGTTTTTATTTTATTTTGTTTATTTATATATACATTTTTAATTTATGGCTTATTTGTGTTTTATAATGACGTATTTACATTTTTGATCATCCAAAATCTTTCTTGACACAAAAGCCCTATCCAATATGAATTTATTATTTTAATCGAGACTTGTTAAAATTTTACTACAAAAATTTCAATTTAAGGTTCTTTCTAATATGTATTTAGAACTTTAGAATGCTTTTATAAGCTTGAATATATGTGCAAATGTTTTGACCAGCGTTTTATTTTTTATCGCCAAGGATTCCCGCTTATATTCAAGTTTGCAAATTACATTTTTCACTCAGTCACAGAGGATTAAGTGGTAAGCGGCCGGTGTAGTTTTTATTCTCATTTCTTTTATTTCACTACGCGCCGTGGGAAAAAGTTTTCACCCTACCCGTAACTTTTGTGGCGTTCGGTCGGCATCTGGGATTTGAAGAAAAAGAGGAAAGACTGGGGGAAAAGAGAGAAGTACGCCTTTCAGGGTCAGCAAAGCACACATAGCTGCTGGTTTATTATATACAATTACTTAGTTACTTAAGACAGGAAGAGAGAGTTGCATGTTCCTGTCTACACCGACGCACAGCAACGAATGACCTTGACCGACCAAAGCTGAAGATATGACTTTTATGTCATGTGCCTGTTCGTGTATAACAGAATGTACATTATTTTCCTTTCACTTTTTCGAATATAACGAGAATCGGGCCTAAATTAGGTTTATATGAAGAACTACTCTTTATGAGCTCCGTACAAGGACTTTTTACAGTAAATACATATACCAACCTATATTTTACACAATGTTTGGATTGATTTGTTTTGTAAAATAAGTACAAATAAACACAAACTTAACACTTATTATTAGCTAGATTATCAAAAATTTACTAATTTCGATGTAAGAAAAAACTATAAAAAATTTTAAAAACATATTTCACCTTCTCCTCTTAAAAATCCTTGTGAACTAGGAGAGAAACATAGATAAATAAACGAATAAGCGTTTATTTCCAGGTGGAGCCGAAGGTTAAATAGACGGAACTAGAGTACTTTGTCCTTTGTTTTCCTCCGACGAACAGGATCTAGGAGTGTACTACGTTCATAGAATAGAATAATTTGTTGTCTTTCAGCACAAATTGTTTAGCATTGTAGATTGTATATAGGCACGTGGTGTTCCATATGAATTAAAACAAATATATTTAAAAAAATAATTACTTAATTATCACATAAACTATCATGTTACTTGAAGAACTGAAAAAATCATTTAGATCGTAATACGATTTTTCCTATAAATGTGTCTTCAGGTCCTATCATAAAAATGGACAAACCGTCAATAGTTTTAATACTAGAAGAAAAAGCATTGAAAATATAAGTTCCCATGTGGGAAACATATTTATTAGACCATCTACTATTATTATGACCTGAACTACAATATAATTATTTTTTGAACGAGTATAAAAGAATGAATTGTCAGATTAGTGGGGAAAAAGATTTGATTTTTTTTAATAAATGAAAAAGGCACTTCCGAATTTAAATAAGTACCTAATAATCATATCATCAGTGGTACAAATTAATTTTTTAAATTATCATATTATTCATTTACGAGTCTATTATTAGATGTATTATTTTTGTTTTAATTCGCAATAATTAAGAAATTAAAAAGGTGCAAATTAATCACCAATTTATAATCATTATCTTACAATTTGTATTAATATATTAAGCAGATTAATTATTCAGATATCGTAAGATGCGGTCTGGTGTGATATAGGTTTCAAAATAACATTTTCTTTATCGTGCCACGTTTCGAACTTTATTGAGATCATCTTCAGGGCTCATAGTGTTTATTTTCTGCGTAATTAAGTCATTCTTGATTGTCTTGTTGAGTGCCCAAGATTGAAACCTACATCACACCAGGCGGCATCTCACGATTTCTGAATAATCATCGACTAACGGTCACCACACATTTAGACGGATGTATAGATACCATTTAGTCGTGTAATTTAATTTTTAATTTCTATACGCCTTTCCTTCATTAAATACTATCTGTAGAGATTATTTTTAAATGTAAACAATTTCTGTAAATCCCAGGCCCTGAAGATGATCTCAATAAAAGATCGAAACGTTGGCACGATAAAGAAAATGGTTTTCTGATACCTACATCACACCAGACCGCATCTCACGATATCTGAATAATTAAATACTATAATCATAAAAATAGTTAATGATCTGAAAGAAAAACAGTATTTTTCTGAGTATTTATTTTTGGTTCCTTTCATGTCCTACAATTAATATTCTACAAATAATTAATTCTCCGTCTATCGCCGTATCTAATTCCATGTTGTATATAGTTTTATTAATATATTTCATGATGTGCACAAAATTGTAAAATAAAGTATTTCTATAGTAAATTTATGACAAAACAATATATTCAAAGTTGCTCTTCTTTCAACTGAACCAAATCAGTTTTTAATTACTTGCATAAAGCTGTTTCATAATGCTGCATATTGCATTTCCTCTGTATGTAGTTTTTGCGCTTTCAAAAAAAAAAAATTGTGAAATATCTGACTAATTAATTTTTTCCATCATATAAATAGTGTAAAATAAAAGTTAATTTAAAATCAAATTAAATTCTAAAATTCTTGATAAAGTTTTTAGCGTTTATTTCTTTTGTTAATTGTTATTCAAAGTTACAGACAGTTATAAAGTTATACAGACAAGTAGTATCTTATAAATTTATATACCAAAAATGATCATATTATCAAACGTTTACTAAAAACTGCATTTTTTCTTTTTTGAACAAAGATATTTACAAAATAACTTATATATAATAAAATAAAGAATTTTTTCTATAGTTTCTCTCTCTCTCACTCTCTCTCTCTCTCTCTCTCTCTTTCTCTCTCTCTCTCTCTTT
>CM077102.1:27419515-27450352 GCA_039619505.1 Cimex hemipterus
CTCTCTCTCTCTCTCTCTCTCTCTCTCTCTCTCTCTCTCTCTCTCTCATCATTTCTCAGCATTGATTTACAAAACATAAATAATAAATCCATTGCATTTCGTGGTCCGATTGACCAAATAACTCTTTTCAATTAATTAATATTTAGGTAAGTTATCGATTGGAATAAAAAAGCGAGTGTCACCATCGGGATTCGAACCCATGACCTTCGGCTAAATACACTGCTGCTCTACCACTCACGAAGTGATGATAACTCAAGTGGCGTATTTAATCGAAGGTCGTGGGTTCGAACCCGCTCGTTACACTGGCTTTTTTATTTCAACCAATGCCGTACATAAAAATAAATAATTTAAATTATCTATTTTACAATTTCTTATGGTGTAATTAGCAGTTTATAAAACTTGTGGCCCAATCTATTTACTTCTCTAATGCCAGAAACTTTTCTTCTGTAATTCTTAAGCGAATGACCTGTACCTGATCTCATCCAAAAGGCCAAAATTGGTATTAAGGGCTGTAACTCGGGAGAGGGGGATACGTTAATGTAATCGTAAATCAATAGATTAATGTTAATCAAGAATATGGCCCTGCCGGACGTCGAGCAATCAATCGGCAGAGGCCTTCGACAATTACCACATTCATATACCAAACGAGGAAACTTCGATATCGAACATGACGTATAGAGCATAGGTCTTAGACAAATGGGACAAACGTGGAAAATTACATAAAATTATTAGTTGATAAATTTTCTTTTTTTTCTGTTATCACCTATCAACCTTGAAATATCAAGTAATTCTATTAAAATAGGAAGAATTGGATTATAAAACCACGCTTGTTTCCATTACCAAAACATAATTACGATAGTATTGTCCGTATTATGTTTGATGTTTAAATAAATACAATCTATCGAATTTTCTTTAAGAATTATCTCTGAAAAGGTAATGGAATGTTTTATGGACTATGCTTTTATTGCATGGCTGAACACAAACTCTTTAAGGTTATATCCAGTCGTTTACTGACCCAGAAAGTCTTTGTCAATTTTCCCTGCATTTGTTCTTTTTTTTTATCCAAATGGGTTTTTTGTTTGATGAATTATCCAATTTTTAGATTTAAATTCAGCATCTTTTACTTGCTGTTTCCAGTTCTGATGTTAAATCGGGCAATTTCTTGATAAACAAATTAGCACTTTTATTTCTGTAAAAAATAAATAATAATGGCTATAGCGGATATAGAAAATTATAAATTTTTAGATAGGTTCGATAATTATGAAATTTGAAATTCGACAGTACCTTCCAGTAACAGTGTACTTTTACGCTGAAAAAGGAGTCTTGCCCTCTGCTGTACATCAACAACAAAGAGATACCAGTTTCCACTCAAGTTAAACCTGGGGCTATATCTCTACGTGGAATCTCCACACAAGATTTAAAAAACAGTAACTTAATACAAGATTTTGACTACTACGACGACTTTTACGACCGAAATCGACATTGACAATTGAGACAAAGACTACATGATTTTACTAAGACCAATATAGACACACGGAGTGAACTGTGGAGTACTGCCAAACCTTCCAATATCGAACGCATCCAGTCCTTCCAATTGTCAAAGCTCAATATTATGTCACTAACCTCACTATCCACAAAGACCTCAACATTCCTTTTGTCAACGAACTAGTCTGGTCCAGATTCCAAACCTTCCATACTAAGCTTTCGAACCACCTTAACTGCTCGAGCCCTATCCATTTATTCTCATTCCAATCAACCCACCACTTCGCCGCAACGGACGATGGCCTCACCTCCTTGACCCTTATACGCACTGAGAACCAGCAATGTTTGGCTCCTCAAAACAGTTCTCTAAGTACTACCGGTACAATACTGGCATTAGTGCTAGTGTTGTGCTATGGGATATATTAATCGCGTGCACATATTTGTATAGTATGCTATCCTGTATAGGTAACAAATAAACTTTTAAAAAACCTTCCAGTAAAACTATAAACAGTGCAATATATAACAAACGACTAGCTCCTGATGTTATGTCATTAAATGTTTAGTGAGAGAGAGAGAGAGAGAGAGAGAGAGAGAGAGAGAGAGAGAGACCACCGGTTGCATCAATAAAACGGGAGATATGGGCGCGCTTCGTTGGCTTTGTAGCCCTTGGGAAACCGTAAGCATTTAAGTTCCATGTAAGTCGAAACGCTTACCCACCGACCTCGTGGTGATCTCACCCTGCAATCATCCCCGGAAGCAAGGTCGTCGGGTGTCTTTACTCCTGTAGATTCCGCATCTGCGAACTCCTTTTCCGGATCCGGGCTACCGGTGAATGGAATTCCTTGGAAAGTTATTCAAAAACTGTGAATTATTAATGGGATAACGGTGGATAATAAATGGTTCTATAATAAGTGCTTCCTATTTTTGGATAAATATAGACCCACACGCACAATATAGTTTTATGTAGAAATCTCTTACAATGAGTACTGTAGAGATCCTCCCAACTCAGGGTCACACTTGAATCTCAACTATCACCATTAATATGATGTCATAGTGATCAATTTGAATAATGCATCATTTTTGCGTTGCGTCACTTGTGCTATCAATACCCCTATGTTTTACGTATGGTTTATTCTTGTCGAAGAATTTTGAATCTTTAAATCATAATCTTCATGTATTAATCACTTAAATAACAAAAACAAAAATTAATTTTAAAAATGAATGGATTTTTTTTCGTAAAGAGAACATATAAAGAAAATACAAGACGTAACGCGCATATCAATCCTCGTGGTGTTGGTGTTTTATAAAAAAAAAAATTTGTAAGTATGTCGAGTTCGAATGCAGGGCGACTGTTTCGGACCCGGGTCCTATACGTTACAGCAATGAGCGCCGTGTCAACACCTTAACCGTTGCGGCCATCGACGCCCCCAACCTAAAATTGCGGTTAAAAAAATTTCAACGAAATTCATTATTCCGTTACTTTTTGGTCCTTCCCCATCCTTGTTTGGATAAATGAATAAATAATAACAAAAGAATGTTAAAAAGGACCATTTCTTATATTGAGAAAGTAACAAAATTTGAAATTAAGATCGTAGGTATGGGATTAACAATTTAACAATTTTTTTTAAAGAAAACTGGCTGATTATAATTATCTTCTTTTAAATTAAAAACCAGAAACAATTCTTATATTAACTAACTATCATTATTATTATGATTATTAATAAAATGAAATAAACAAACTGCAAGGCAGACTTGTGTTGAACAAACAAAAGAAAAATTAACTCTTTGCTCCCAACTATATGATAAAAAAATCGTTTTCCACGGCAAAAAAATTAAAATAAAAAACGAGCGTGATGATTCTTGATGAAAAGAAGTTGATCTCTGTTTTCTTACAAGATAAATTCGACGTGTCGCCTCTAGTCCAGCGCAAACTCAACAGGCTACATCCATTGGAAGTCTCCTTCCTCCACCTTTTGGTGGCTTATGGACGGGCTTTGGGCGGCCCTTATAAATTGCACTGTGATATCATTTAAAATGACCTATCTATTTTAAAAATTCAGAATATCATAACAAACCACCGGCCACCAGACGGTTTCCGAAGCCTCCACGGTGGCTCCATCCAAAAGATAGTGATAATGATCGAGACCTCATAAAAGTGCCCGTAATGACTGTCATTGGGGAGCCTCTATAAAGCCAAATAATTACAAATTTGATAAATAAAAATATATAAAAACAATTGTAATTCTTGGGAATTCCTTCTCAACAAATAAGTTGCATTATCGTTTCCTAATCTTTTAATCTTGAAATTTTTAGAATGTTTAGTTTGATCACAATATGCACGCCTTAGGCTGGATTCTTATCAATCCGTTTCGCCACAATTTTCATGTGCGTTCAACGTCTAAGTGTTTACAATAATTCATTTTCATTTCATTCAATTTATACCATCAACGAGTTATTAACATGTTCTGTCCAATGGTATTACTATCAAAATGTTTGAAAATGTTTAATGTGAATTTATAACAACTAATGGCCAAAAAAATTAATTTTCAACATTGCGGCATTTCTTAAAGGGAAAGAATTCTGTAGTATTTAGTGACAGTTAATTTAATTTATTAATGATTATTTGGAAATCGTGAGATGCGGTTTTGTGTCAAGTAGGCTCATTGGCTTTATTGAGATCATCTCCAGAGCTCAAAGTGTTTCTTTTCTGTGAAGATGTGTCTCGGCTGCGTGCCGGCGTTAAAAATTTGTTATTAGTTTAACATTTAAATATAATTCGCCCGAATGATGTGGTGGTCGAATGTCTGATTCAAAGTCAGCATTGCTAGCCCACACCCTTTTACAAACAATCGTAAGACGTGTTATTTGTCTACCGTACCTACTACTGCAGGGATAATCGTTTCCGTCACTCAAACATAAACCGAAACGTGTTATGAACCCAGTTGATAAAGAGCATCCAAAATTGGAAATTATTCAGCAATACATACCAACATTCTTCAATGCCAAAACCAATTAAAAACATAGCAAAATAGGAGTAAATCCAAATGTACCTACTTGGTTTTCGTCATATAACGAAATCAGAAAAGGGGGAGAGTTTTTAGATCGTCCGACTCGTCTTAGCCAATCTAGTGGTTCTGGGTTCGAATCACGGCTGAGCCCGTAGTTTGTTAATGGATTATAGTAGAAAAAAGTGTTTGCTCCTTGTCCGAAACAACCAACGGGTGGTTGAACATTAAGCCAAAATGTGATACAGGAATTACTTTAGGAATATCAGAAGATTGAGAATAGGGCATGCAGATCCGTCGAGTTTCACTTAATGGCCCGTGAATCGCCATTCACAGGAAAATTTAAAAAAAAATCATACAAGGATATGTTGATCTTGTGGTGAGCCTGTGATCACAGGACATTTATTACTGTTTTGCAGTAAATTTATTCTGTTCTTTCTGTCGTAAAACTAAACTATTTAATTTTACATAAGTGTTGCTGTTCTGTTTAACCATTAAGAACTTTATAATAATCCATATTTTGGAAAAGAAATTTATTTTTCATTAACAAATATTTTTACTGTAAAATAAATTCATTTACTACAAAAGAAATTCGCGCAAAAAGTAACTCAGCAACACGTTTATAAAAAAGTACAATCCTTATACATAGAAAATAAAAACTTAATGTAACCTCAACTGAAGTCAAATTCCTGTTGTCTCATGTCTTTTAATTATATTGGATTTTCTTAAAGTATGGGAAATTTTGAGATACTTTCGAAATATTACAAATGTTTTAAGAAATCAAGAAAAGATCTTCTTTCATAGAGATTATAGCACCGTAGTTGATCATTTTAAATTTTTAATGGTTCATCTTTTACCACAATGTTTTCACTTGTCATGTGTGTCATGAAAGCATAAATTAAAAATAAATTTTATAAATAAATGAGTTTGGCACTATTTAAGAGTTTAGAGGTTGAGAATTTATAACATAAGAAATCGGTAACTTCGTTCTAATTTAAAGAAACGAAATTAACATACAGCAAAAGTTGACTAAACATCCTAGACGGGATGAGCAAGTATAGAGAAATGTAAAATGATACGCATCATTGGCTTGGATCAAACTGATCAGCTTTGATCAAATTCCACTTAACATTTCATGCTAGCTACTTAACATGTCAACTGGACTACTGGTTGGATTTCAGTCGTAGGTAAATATTGATCAAACAATAAAATAATATGGCGAAAGATTTGGTCAGTTGTATTTTTTTTTTATTTTGTGCTCCATAAACCCAATGCTTAATGTTCAGGTTGATTCAACAGTCGGTCACAGAGAATAATTGCTCGACGGGCTTATTGAACTCGGCCAAGGATCATCCTTTGGAGCAGGACCGGGGATCGGCTTCGATTCCGGATCCAGGGAACAGGAAGGACCATCATCTCAGTACTATTAACTATTTAATTTCAATCCATGGCTGACTGGATTGTTGAAGCCCGGTGGATTTTTGGGACGCGACTAATTGGCGGCTTCTTCAAAGGCTATCGAGCACACTTTTATAGATATCATAAGATCTAGATATAGTTATCAGGTCAAAATCTATTCCAAGGAGTTACATTAAAATATCCACAATTGTTACGAACGTAATCCTATAAAATGAGAAAGCTTAATTTTGATCATTAGATTTGTAAAATGAAAGTATCGACTTCTTCCCTGCCCTGTTAAATACACGACCGTTATTTTTCCTATCAACGTTATGGAGAAAAGTGGCAATTTCATTAAAAAAATACCAAAATGTTTTGGAGAAAAATTACAATTTCTGCAAATGTTTTGATTTGATAATAAGGCATGAGGATCGTTTTAAAACCTAGAAAAAGAAGCAGATGAAAAGTATTGATATTTTAATAGTAGCGATACCCAACGTTGGTGGTTCGTCCAACAATATATCATCGTGTATCAAAAGGAAAATAAATGCCAAGAGTGAAAGGAACAAATCTTTGGCACTCATTCCCTCAGACTCAATTTCCTATTGGAGTCGACAGTCGAGTGACCAACGGACCTGTAGTTTGGTACTCTCATTTACGCTAATAAATACATTCATAAAAAACATAGGCCGTCTACGTAAGGAGCTATTCAAAAGAGGCTCTAGTTACTAACCACATCACAAACACCTTACTGATTACCGATTACATTACGTGTAACTAAATGTTAGTCAACCCTTCCAGGCAACGCGGCTACCGGGTAACTGAAGTTGCTCAGTTTCGGGTTGTTTTCAAGATGGACGATTAACAAGCTAGCGTATTATTTGTGAGAGAAGTTTAAAAACATCAAGTTTTATACAACTTTACAATTCCTGGAGACAAGAAAGACGACACTGAAAAGGTATGGCATAAAGATATCAGTGTGAAGGAGTTTAACCACTGGGTATTTTCTCCTATAAGAGCTTCAAATGATAATTCAACATATACGAACATATTTACTTAATAGATCACTTGTAGTTGCGTAAATGTAATAAAAAATTTTTTAGAAAAACAAAAAAAAAACAAGAAGGGGCAACCACAGGGGTGAAAGGGACTTAAAATGCGAGCATATTTATTATCCGAGTCAGGTATATAATCATTTTCGGGCTGAAATTACTGCTATACATAAAAAGTTCTTTGAGACTCGAGGATAGGCCACACCTTGTTCGGTGTTCGGCGCTCACTGTTCACATTCTGATAGAATATGTTTCGCATTTACTAATGAGCCGCAAGGGGCATCTTCGTGGCCGTTGATGACACATGAACGATTTTACAAGGTTCTCACTAGGTAGACTTCTTGGTAGGCATCTGCTCCATCTAAGTTTAGGCACTGCCAAAAGCAATATTCGTAAATATTTCTACTTAGGGAGAAATATGCATAGCTGTTTTCTGTATTAATAGGGAGGGATTCACGATGTTTGTTAACTCGAATGTTCAGTAAGATCGTGAATGGCCCCCTTCTTTTTTTCTTAGCATGTTAAACGTTAATTATTCCTCGATGCTGAGCCCGCCGACTGGTGGAACCCAAAAAAAGGTATAACCGTCCTTGAAGGTTTGGTGTTGTTTGTTTTGGTTTTCTTTTGTGTTAAATTGTAAGGTGCCAGAAGTTAATAAAAAAGGAATATCAACTCTTTTATTCAAAATGATATCTACGACCACCAAAGTACTAACAAATACCACTCTTCAATTCGTGCCGACATAACTTGTTTCTTAAGGTCTAACGCCTAAAACTGTAAGATAGGAGATTTATCTATTTTATGTATGAGAGTAAAAGGACAGGTCAGAGATTAACAAAAGAAACGTATTGGTCTGATTTAATTAATGCGTATTTGAGAAAAGAATACTTGTAAACAAAAAAACAGCTGTTAAATTCTTGGCTGCCATGTTGGATACCTACGCCCTAACGGCTAACAGTGTGACTACATCGTCGACTTAACATCTAACACGGGCCCTACCCAGTTAGATCGAGCAATGTTAACTAGCCGATTCTAACAAGTGTACGTCATTTTTCTCGATCTAACAAGACCTAACAGAGTTAACACAAAGATCGTGAATACCCCTCATGTATAGAGTTTTCTCTGTTAAATATTAAATTATTTCGTGCTTTCTCCTATACCTGTATCCTTTCTTTATTTTTTTCCATAAATCTTGAATAAAGTATATAAAGTAAAAATATTTAAATAAAAGTGTGAAGAAAAAATATACAATATAAAAATTCCGATACCTAAATCCTAGCTATCATAAATACACCTAAACCAATAACTATCTTAGCTATAATGTACGATGCTATAATTCAATCATAGTGATTCATTTTCTTGACTTCGCGTTATTTGAAAGTATACAAAAGTTTGAAAAAAACAAACACTACAAAAATTGAAGAATTTTTCTGTTTAATTGATTTTGTAATAAATTAACTACATGACTGAAGTCGAAAGTGTAATTTCTTTACATAGCCTCACATTTGTTAACAAAAACCGATCGTGCTTTTACACTTTCGCCTTTTTCAGATTTTCCTAAAGAAAGGGAACTTGGTCTGCATTAATATACAAAAAGAAAAAGTTATTATACATAGAGTCGAGTGGGTCCGTAAGAATTCCGGTCCGAGCGAGACTAACGGGACCGTTCGGGAAATGCTGTGGGCTTGCCGAGCTGTTTCGGAAGAAGTGGAAGGTCAATGCCAGGGACCTCTTGAGTAACGCGGGAAGGACCGGTTTAAGACTTTTGCTCTTCCTCATGCTTCCTTTTACACGTTTCTTATCCAATTACTGGTATTGTGCACCGTATTTGTTCCTCAGTTGATGGATTAGGTGGTGTTGTTTTTTTTTCAAACATACTAAAATATAAATATTCAAATACAATCTTCATACATCTGAATACATGTTAATTATTACAAAAAATATACATACAATAATACACAAATGTACTCAAAACTCATCTAGAAGATCAATGACGTAATATGTCATACTTTGGCTCCCTACAGGGCGCGAGTAGGTATGCAGCCAGATTTAAAAGGGGTTCTCGAGCACAGCAGGGAGTTATAGGGTCCCTCATTCCGCTTTTTAATGGAATTGGGAAATTAAATTATGCGTTTTGTGAGGGTCTTGTATGAGAGAATTTATTTATTGGTGTGAATGGGTAGGTGCTGATGGTGAAGTAGGTTCTCCACCTCTCAGGTTGTGTGTATGACTTGGGTTGATGGCGAAACTTTTATACAAGTACCCCATCGACTACGATTTAGATTAGTTTATTATGATTACGATGGAGGAATGTAGAGTACGTCATCTACAAAACAGAATGAGTGCGATCAACGAATATAGGTGTGAATGTATTTACTAGTGTGACTGTGACCTAGCTACCGGATGCCCATGCAAAAAAAAATTATGTAATGACTTTCAGAACAACTTATACTATTTTTAATTGGTTCTCATTTAGTTAGAGTTTTCATTATATTTTCCTACATCAATAAATTATTTTTTTAACTATGGTCTTTGTTGACATGAACAAGTATGTTTCGAGCGTGATTCGAACCCGCTTGTCTAACCACTTGACCTTTTTTCATCCCAACAAAGACCTTAGTTCAACAGATAATTAATTTAAATATTCAATATAGTAATTCATGACCAGCAAACATTTATGAATTTATAGTTTATATATTATTTTTATTAAGGATACGTGCAACGTGTTAAAACTACTGCAGGAATGTTTTTCCAATCGGTCAATCCTTTTTATTCAACAAATCAATGATTTAACGCTATTAAACTAGTATGTTGATACACCCGCTATTGTGTGTATGTTGAGTTTAATGGCTGTATGGTCTTGCATATTAGTTAGAGAAGTAGGAATATTTTGGGGCCGGGTGTGGATGAAAGTAAAGAAAAATGGGAATCGAACCCACGACCGCGGGGTCTATCGTATGTACATCTCATTTCTCTGTATGTGGTCGTAGGGTGGTGTATTTTGCTTCCCTCATCTACTCAATTTACACGTTTGAACTACCTTCTGACCATAACACTTTCATTTTTACCTTTGCCATGATACATTGAGTCACCTCGGATAAATATCCCGTTAGGGGTTCACGTTAACAGCAATGCAGCCAACCAACTAAAACGTAGATGAGGTTAAATTTCTTAGAATAATCATAAACCATCACATAAAGTGGAATAATCATAAGCAAATAGAATATCTATGTCTTAACCTAAGGAAATGCATGTGAATGATAAACAAAATAATAAGGTTCGTTATTTAAACTAAAATATCAATATATACTTCTCTTTTCAATCAGTAATAGTTATGTAACTGCTTAGTTACATATGAATATATTGTTGAGCCAGTTTACATCCTACAAATATTTTTTTGAATTGTTTTGCAAAAAAATTTGAGGCACATATCAAAACTATTATTTGAGAAAATAGGAGTTTATAGCATATGTCAAACCTATTTGAAGAATTTATATGTATTACTACCAGAAAAGAGGAATTTTATACAGAATCCACTTATTGATAATAAAAAATATAGTAGCCAAATTCACCAAATCGCAGAGTATGTTGTTAAATATACTATTCTCAAGCCTGTATAAGTTTCTACAATGAAATGTCATGTATAAAAAATTAACAGAATGATAAGAGAAATCAGTTATAAACTGGGTATGGTATGGTGGAAAGGATACTAGGAAGGTGGGGGGGGGTTGAATTCCCCAGGCACTGCAGCCTTCTGGATTATTGTTCCTTCCAGGTTCCTTAGTTCAGTCAATAGACTCGATCCTTCTTCTTAGAGGTATCAGTTCATTGATTTTTATTGCTGAGATTTGGTCCCCTGAGTCTTTTCCGTACGTTAGGTTAAATCTCCATTGAGCAGTTGCTTCGCATTCGAAGATGATATGAGTGGCTGTTTACTCTTCCTCATTACATAATCTGCAAATGGGATCTTCGCTGTATATACCCACCTTGTGTAGATGTTTCCTTAGATACCACCGGTTAGTAGTTCTACTCCTCTGAGTTTAGCCCTTTCCAATTGCAGCAGTGTTTTTACCAATTTTGGTAAGGGTTGTTTCATCATAAGTTTACTATGTCTAGCGCTGCTAGAGTTTATCCACTTCTCTCTTTGTTTTTTTAGGATCCATTCTGCGATATAGGATTCTATGTTTGGTTTTGTTATCCCAAATATAGTTCGGGGCCTATGTATGGTCTTGCAGATCCTCCTCTGGCCAGTTTGCCTGCTTCTTCGTTACCCGGAATTCCCCTGTGCCCTGGCACCCAAGATATCATCAGGTTGTTGTGTTTTCCCAGGTTTTGGAGATTTTCGATACATTCACGGACTAGTTTTGATGTAATTCTTTGACATGCTAATGCTTTACTAGTTGCTTGGCTGTCTGATCTTATGGGGATATTTTTGTCAGTGTAACCTCTTTTAATCCTTTCCAGGGCACAAGCGTTGATGGCATATATTTCTGCTTGAAAGCCCGAAGTATACTTCCCTAATGAGTGTATAAGCGGGGTAAAAACGACTTAATTTAACTTCTTAACTACTTATACACAAATCTATAATACTACATTAAAGTATACAATGAAATAACAAGTTCAAAATTTTATATTAAAACGATCATTTAAATACAAAGACAGTTTATTATAATGTTTAATTAATATAAATAAACAAATTTATACATATATACACATACATACATATTAGTCTCACAACTTCATGCAAGGAACTACCATATACCATTTGGCATGGTCCAAAATAAAACTAAACATCTAATCAATTAAAAATAAAACAAAAATAAAAATATTTCAATATGTTGTAGAATTTAAAACATTCTAATAGACAAAAATATATCTTAGCTTATCTTACGTAATTTACAAAATCACTTACCCATGCCCGAATCCTGCTCTACCGGAGACTCAGGAGTAATAAAACATTTGACAATAAACACTTTTGACAGAAAAAAAACCCCTCTATGTTTCAATTATTGTTGACAGACGGCAAACAAAAGTCTACTTGACAAAAGATCTAAAGTTGCATTAACAAACAAAAAAGACGATAAGAAGACTATAAAAACACCTGCTAGCGCTTTTATGGGCATATGGACTGTCGTACCGAACCGGTAAACGTTCCTTCCTTAACAGGCACAAAAACAGGGGAATCGGTTTAGGCGTTGACACGGCGCTCATCAAGGTAAAGGTCTCGGGTTCGAATCCAGCACTGCATTCACACCTGACATACTTACAAATGGGCTTTATTTCAAAAACACCGGACCACGAGGGGTTATATGACTTCTGCTGTTGCCACCCCTCGTAAAAAAAATTTTAAAAATACTTTAAAACTTAAAAATCTTCTGAACAATTTTTAATTCACTTCTAGGATCGTACAATTCATACCGACTATCCGTATTTCGTTAATTAATTTCGTTTCGTTAATTAATTTCGTTCGCTTAATTTCGTTACAAAAATTTTCACTCTAAAATACCCATCTAAAAACCTCTTCATTCGCGAATTGTCATCCACTCTCTTCGGACGCGAAGTTAGCCACGCGACAACTTAGTTGCTTAACTTCGGCAACTGGTTGCCAAGTGATCTCTAACCCATCATCCGATGGTCGACGTTCATGCCTTGCACGTACTTTATGTGTCCTTACGTATCTTATGCACGCCCACAGTGTGCTCGTTTATTCCTCGACATTTTTCCCCGTTGCATATTAAAGTGCAGTTGTAAATAATTGAATAAAGGCTTTATTTATATAATATGATGCATGTTTAATTGAAAAAACAACAAAATTTTGCTAACTTTATTTTATTTTACGTTGAAATATCAAGCCATTGTTTTAATAGTATTACTTTAACTGCGAGTAATAATTAATATTTTATTTCTTAAATAACACATAAAATTATGTCAATTTAAAAAGTTAAACAGAAGTTTTATGTTAAGGTTCCACGCCATATTGATTTTTTTAGAAACGTTAGCAATTTTTTCAATTTATAAATGAAACATGAATGAAAATATCGTCTAAAATTCTGTATTCGTACAAACAGTAAAGCACTAAAATTAAAAAGAAAATAGAATACATAAAAAAAATTTAGAAAATATTTATTTTTTGATAATTTGGAGATCGTGGAAATGTGGGATACAGGTTTGGAAAATTATTTTCTTTATTTGTGTAGAGATTAGTGACCGTTAACCGATAATTATTCAGATATCGTGAGATGCGGTCCGGTGTGATGTAGGCTTAAGAAAAGCATTTTCTTTATCCTGTCAATGAGAAAGAAAATGTTTTTCTGAAACCGACATCACACCAGACCACATCTCACGATATCTGAATAATTATTTTCTTTATTATACCGTCGTTTAAATCTTTATTGAGATCATCTTCAGGACCAGGAATATGGAAACATTGCTTACATAACTCAAAGACCTATAAGATGTGAAAATGAATTTATACAATTATGTATAAAAAATCTGTTGTAATTAGTGACCGTTAATCGATATTTATTTAGAAATCGTGAGGTGTGGTCTGACGTGATGTTGGTTTCATAAAAACATTTTCTTTATCGTGCCAATGTTTCGATCTTTATTGAGATCATCTTTAGGACGTGGGATTTCCAAACATTGTTTACATATAACAGTTATATTTTGAATATGGAAAAGTAAAACCTACATCACACCAGATCGCATCTCACGATTTATGATATAGATGTATACAAAGTAAAACTTTTAGGTTTAATCGAAGTATTTGTACTCACTCAAACTGCATGTTTTCTGCGTAGATGTGTCACGGTTGTGTGTCGCGTTAAATGAGATATTTTTTATTGTCACATAAATTATATGAACATATAACATCGGTTCTAAAAGCAGGTGGAAAAATTCCACGTTACGGTCTATGAAATTATAATTCAATATATTAAGTTATGTTACTCAAGGATCTTTTCAGGCCCAATTAGGTTATTTTTGACTGGAAGTGTCACATAACAGTATTGTTTATTTTCTTTGTAATAAAAGTGGACAATAGAGGAAGATGGACACAAGGAAGTATGTTTTCCCTGATTTCCCGAGTGGCAAGGTGATTCGTCTCTTTTCACGCCCAATTCTCAAGCACAAAGGATTCTTTATTCAGAAAAGGGTTTGCGGTTTTCCATAGGAGAGACTCTTGTCTACGGTTAGTCTATTCAGAATTAATCCTACGAGGTGGAGAATTCAGGGATTGGAGGTGATCCGAGATGAAAGCGAATGACTCAGAGATATTCCTAGGCTGGAATGCAGGTGTAATTCGTGTTGTGGCGTGATTTTTAATGAGACGATGACCTGTTAAAAGTGAATCTGATTTTTTAAATCGTCTCAATAACTCGGGTTTAATTCAGTTGCGAAATTCCTCCGCTGAACTTCTTTTTACTCCAATCACCCTGAGCAAAATGATGGAGCAATTTATTCGAAGACCGGTCAGTTCACAATTCGAAAGTGCTTTATGAAGACGGCTTAGCCCGTCCAATGGAAGCGGAAGTCCTTTTAATTAGCCAAGGCTGTCGAATGGCGATCTTGAATCTCGAGGTATTCCAATTCCCGTTGAGAAGAGAAAGGCTAAAATGTGTATCAATGGAGGAAACGGCTTGGAGACAATTATGCCGTACGTTGGACAATTCCTTTCTTCCTGGGTGTCATATTTTTTTTTAGAAGACTTGTTCAGTGATACCAGGAGCCTTGAATTATTAGCTTAACATTATCCTGCATGATAAAGTAGTTTGTATTGACCAATTTTATGAAAGTTGTTTTTAAATATTATGCTAAAATAAAGCCATTGGCTACAGATCTATTACAAAGTTTCTCCGACTTCAGGTCATATACAACTCCATATCTTCTGACATCCTCGTTATTAATTCCTTAATAAAATACAGTCGAGTTTTGATAATTCGAAGTCCCAGGTAAAAATAATTCGAACTATCAAGAAGAAAGGAAAAAAAATTATTAAGAGCATTTTTCCAAATGGATCGACGTCACGATATTTCAAGTGGTAAGGCAGCGGCGTACTAGCCGAAGATCGTGTGTTCAAATCCCGCTTGTGACGCTGACTTTAATTGATTGAGAGTGATTACTTAAATTGTACATATATTAAACATAGTTAAAAAAGCAGAAATATATTAACTATAAAATTTAACATAGTTACGCATTATTTAAAAAAACCAAGCAGTTTTTTTGCCTGATGTCCTATGTTTATATGCTTTTGCTGACAACGCATGGTCACTGTCACACACCACTGGCTGGAGAACATACCAAAGTAGAGAATATTCTAAGAAACTTTAGGCTGTAAGGTAGTAATCAATACGTGAGATTTTGGAGGAATATAACATAGAAAAAACACAAATTATAAATGTGTGGTGATTAGTGATGATTATTATGATCATTCAGAAATCGTGACATGCGGTATGGCGTGACGTAGGTTTCATAAAGTCGTTTTCTTTATCGTGTCAACGTTTCGATCTTTATTGAGATCATCTTCAGGGCTTGGGATTTACAAACATTGTTTAAACTGCCCCTGAAGATGATCTCAATAAACATCGAAACGTTGTCACGATAAAAAAAATGTTTTTTTGAAGCCTACATCACAACAGACCGCAAATTATAAATCCATTATATTTCGTGGTCCAATTGACCAGATAACCTCTTTCAATTAATTAATCTTTATGTGTATTGGTTGAAATGAAAGTCAGTGCCACGAGCAGGATTCGAACCCACGACCTTCGTCTAAATACGCCGCTACTTTACCCACTTGAGCTATCGTGCCTTACATCCACTCGGATACCAACTTCCCATCTCATCGATCGTGGGTTCGAATCCCCCCCCCCGTGGCACTGACTTTTTTATCTCAATCAATACGTTACTTAAAGATCAATTAATTGACACGAATTTAATAGGTCAATCGGACCACGAAACCTAGTCGAAGTAATTAACAATTTTTACCTGGTTTGTACATCCTTAACCAACTTCCCCCCCCTCAACCTTTCGAAATTTTCCCTCGTTTGTGCTATTTTTCGAATCTAGTGTAAACACGATTCGATTCTCAGCGACACGCCGTGGGTTCGAATCCCGCTCGTGCCACTGACTTTTTCATTTCAGCCAATACCTTACGTAAAGATTAATTAATTGGAACCAAATTATAAAGCTGAGAAGTGGCCCCATTTCGATTAATAGCATGATTTTTCTTCGCCCGGTACCAAAAAATATTTCGTATTACCAAGTCTGATCAAATGCACAGAATTTCTGCGATTTACCGAAGTGACCTGGTGAGGAGTTGGTATTATCGAGAAATTCAAATTATCGTTTCCATTTAACAAAAGTCGACTGTAAAATTATTTTGACAGTATGCTCTTGTGAATTTCACAAAGTCTTTGCTTGAGGATGTGGAAAAATGTGTAATACAACAAATATAGGCTAATATGACACGTTTGCAACACTGCCAAGTGAATAAAATTACAAAATATGTCGTCAATTACGAAAGACATATAAGTCAGTGAACGGCTTTTGATCGGCCTTGTCTAGTCTGCACTTGTGCATATCTTGGTCGGATATTAGCGGAAGAAGTTGCTGGAAGGTCGACTTCATCATCCAGGCCTGCGGACATCTATCAGGAAATTATAACTTACGTTAAAGAGTCTTTCCGCGTGGTTTTGGACCTATCGATCGGATTAATTTTTTTTTAAACATATCACATTTTAGGTGGGGGTTATTTCGTTCGATACTTCATGAATTAACTGTATCCATCTTACGACTTCAAAGATATGGCACAAAATGGCATATTTTAAGAATAATTTAAAAAATTTACTCGGCCAAATATTAGCCGTTGACAGATTTATGCAATTTCATCCAATTATCTTTGTTAATTTTTCAAGACTCTTGCTTTGTATATTTTATTTTAAAAGTAGATGTACCTGAAAATAACATTTTAATACTAACTTTCCTAACGTATTGAAGCAATATATTTTAAAACCCTGTTTTACGTTTAGTTTAAGTTGTTAAATATCTAAAACTTTCATCGTTAGCCTGTTTCAATTCATCTGTTTTGTAAGATAACAAAAGAATTTTTCCAAACTTGGAAATTACATTACGTCACGATATGACGAGATTGGATTGTTTTATAGATTTGAAGAATTTGCTGCGTAAAACGCAATTTACAACTCAATTATCGTTCCCGAATGGGATTTTAAAGTATTTAAGGATCATTTGATTGTTGACATATCTTCTAACTTTGGGATGAAAGGGTTCGATTCGTTGGATGGTGGAGGATTTGGCCGAGCCCCCAGTTACAGCCTCCTTAAATCCAAATCGGTTTGATAAGTGTTTTGTAAGCTGCTGGTTTATTACTTACGCTTACTGTTGATTTTCGTCCCAGTAGGTGTCTTAATAGCCCATAAAAAGATATTCCTACTCGCGGTTAGTTGTTTTCAACGACCGGATTTCAAGCTTATAGCTCATCATCAGATTGAAAGAATTTAGAACTCTCTCGGACATGAAGTGTAAGCGAACCCATCGGCGTTCCAATGAAGAAGCTGATTTTTAATTCCGCTCAATTTTAAACGTGCGAAAAGCGGGACTTATAACTAAATTTTACATTAATATGTGTAGAGATTAGTGACCGTTAATAGATAATTATTCAGATATCGTAAGATGCGGTGTGGTGTGATGTTCGTTTCAGAAAACCATTTTCTTTATCGTGCCAACGTTTCGATCTTTTATTGGAGATCATCTTCAGGGCTCAACGTGTTTGTGTCCTGTGTCAGAATACTTGTCAGACTGGCACTCTCAACGCAAGAATGGCAAAAGTACACAGAGGACAAATACTTTGAGCCCTGAAGATGATCTCCAATAAAAATCGAAACGTTGTCACGATAAAAAAAATGTTTTTTGAAGCCTACATCACAACAGACCGCAAATTATAAATCCATTATATTTCGTCGTCCAATTGACCAGATAACTTCTTTCAATTAATTAATATTCATGTGTATTGGTTGAAATGAAAGTCAGTGCCACGAGCAGGATTCGAACCCACGACCTTCTTCTAAATACGCCGCTGCTCCCACTTGAGCTATCGTGCCTTCCATCCACTCGGATACCAACTTCCCATCTCATCGATCGTGGGTTCGAATCCCCCCCCCGTGGCACTGACTTTTTTTTATCTCAATCAATACGTTACTTAAAGATCAATAAAGAAAATATTTGTCTGAAACGAACATCACACCAGACCCCATCTCACGACATCTGAATAATTATATTAATAAATATTATAAGAAACGTATTATAAATTGGTGATTAATTTGTACCTTTTTATTTCTTAATTATTACAAATTAAACAGAAAATAATAAACCTAATAATAGATTAGTAAATTAATATTATGAATAATTTTAAAAAAGTACCACTGATATTATTACAAGGTACTTATTTAAATTCGGAGGTTAGTAAAAATCGATTATATTATTAATGCATTTATTTCCATGTTATTTTACAATTTTTAATTTATAATTTCTCAAAACAATCTAGTTCTCTTCCTTTGTTGAAACTGTGCAACACTGTTGCATTTAAATTTAAGGTCGAATTGTGTTTTGTTTCATCGTCCTTAAATTTCAAAAATTTATCTAATATTGATAAGTGTTCTTTACCACTCGTTTTGATTTCTCTACTGCTTTGTCCTGTATATTTAATAAGCACTAATTAAAATTAAGTTCGTAAACCCCGCTTTTTGCCAAGTTGTCAACCTTGTCTTTAGGTTTTGCGAGAATGTATACCTACTATAAAAAATTTTTGTTTAAGAATTTTACCTACTTTTTCCGATAGTTTCCCAAACACTGACCTAATAATTTATGCGGGGTGGTTCTTTAAATAGATTTTATATTCTTTTGACTAGCCACATTGCATAAATTCATTTTTTTTTCTACACCCTACATGTATTTCTAAAATTCTTACAATATTTATAAATCCCAGGACACGAAGATGATCTCAATAAAGATCGAAACGTTGGCACGATAAAGCAAATGTTTTTCTGAAACCAACATCACACCAGACCGTATCTCACGATCTCCGAATCATTGGCTAACTTTAACATCACACAATTGTACAGAAAATAGGCAAACTCATATACAGTAAAGAAATTGTTTCGTATGGATTGATTGATACAAGAGGAACATTTGATACATTTTATATGAATCAATTGAAGCAGCAGGTCTCGATAAAAAAGAAAGCTAGAATTGGACAAGAACTTACAATACAGCTGTGGGACTGTCCTTACGAGGATTATTACTTCGTACCAAATATGACCAGGTACCAGCCAAGAAAAAAATCATTAAAAGTAATGCTGAAATGGCATGGAGAAAAGGGCTTAAATATTAAATACTTTAAGGTGACGATAGTGCCAGCCACGAAGAAAAGGAAGCTTAATCAGACCTTGCGAAATCAAGAACAAAAATACCAAACGAGGTATGCACGCACGAATAGGTTTTGACGTTAAAATTATGTTAAATGCCTTAACAGACCACGAGAAAGCACCAAAAAGCACAATTAATATGTGGAATTCGTGGTAGAATAATCTTCAGATGACCTTATATTAAGACGTCGTGATAGTCAAAACCACGTTCAAACATGCAAGTTACTGACGTTCAAAAATAAAACAAAGGGGGGCAAGTCCTGCAGAAAAATGAATTACATAATTAACAACAAACTACGGTTAGAAGAAGAATAGGAAATTTGTAATTAAATAAAGATGAAATTAATATAATTCAAATTTTTGTCCTGAGCATTGACCGTCATAAAGATCGGACAATTTATGAAGTACTGATGTGTTTTTACAATGATCATCATTTACTCTTGCCATGTTTCAATGACATAGTTTTATAAATTGATAATTTATGACAAAATAGGGCGCCTAATTCCTTTTTTAAAATTGTTTGGATATATTTAAATTTCTTGTAAATAATAACATTGCCCATCTTCACTAGATTTTACTTAGGAATAATAACATGGGTCGAGACTGGTGACGAAGTGAATACAGTCCAACCAGAACGCTAGAATCCGGCCATTTTGGCCTTGTTCTAAATCTATTTACTATATTTATAAATTAAATCATTAAAGCTTTAAATTAATCATTATTTACGTTTCAATTTTCTTTGTATTCAGATAATTGCTTATTTGATTTATTGTTTTTTTTTTTCTAAGATATTTTACCCTGGCTCCATCTTGTCAAAATGAAGTAAAGCAGAAAAAATTTCGATAAGGTTTTCTTCACAAATAGTATACAAAACAGTACAAAAAGTAATTTGAATGATTTAATTAAATAAATGTACAGGTTGATTATTTTTGGTTTAAAACTCCAAGCGTTCCAATTAAAATGCGCAACAAAATCTTCTTTTTTGTGCATTTATTTCGTTTTGTTCTTGGGGGACCGTCGTATGGATTTGAATGTTGTTTTTTCAGATTTTCGTTCAGATGGTTAAAAGAAAAATAATAAAAAAATAGTTGAAAATAATACAACACAAAATATTTCTAAAAACCTTAAAAATGCAATAATTGTTTGTAAACCGCCCGAAAGGCTTAAAAAATAAAATTAAAAACAATTTAAAAAAACAGGTTTAGTATTAGCAATTAATCAAACAATAATCAAACCACAAACTAAATTTATATTTCTCTAGCCACGGTGCGATCCAACACCGTAACCTCGTTACTAACTGGTGCACTCGGTGGCGGATCAGGTTGAAAGAGCATAAAGCCATGAAATAACATTTACTCTCGAACGTCAAACCTAGTCAAAAACAACCAGGTGATATCACCAATCGTGTAGGTGCCTGCAAATTTACTTTAACCAAGGTACAAAGTTAAAGAGGCAAGAACTTAAAAGATATGGACAGAATACAATTGATAAATGGCGGGTTGAGTATGCTGTTCAATCTTTATAAAAAGATACATCCTACTCCCAGTTAGTGTTTTACCGATCCGGATTTCAAGCTTATTATTATCTCTGTCAGTGGAATGGGATAAATTCAGTTAGTTAGTCTGTTACAAGTTAAATTTAACATTGATTAAAAAAACCAAAGTATCTTGCATAAAAAAATGAAAAACATGAATTATGGTACAGTTAAAAGTAAAAATACTTATAGATAAATCAATTGCAATTAAATGTTACCTAACAAAACAATCATGGTACTAAATAAATGACACATTTACACAGAAAACAAAGACTTCAGCCCTGAAGATGATCTCAATAAAGATCGAAACGTTGGGACGATAAAGAAAACGTTTTTCTAAAACCTACCACCAGATCGCATCTTACGATCTGCGAATAATCATTTCTATATAAGGTTTGTACGTCACCATTGTTAGATTTGGCTTTTTGTAAAAGTATTTTTTACTGACGGAGTCATGTTTTTTCCCAAACGATTGCTCTTTATATAGTGATCCATGACATTCTCTATTGTTTTTATGAGAAAGGAGATAAGTTTGTTCGGTTGTATGATATGAGAAAACCAATCATTATTTTTGTTCTTTGTAATCTTTATATCTCATATAATCATAATATAGTCTTACATTTCAATAGTTAAATCAAAAAGGTTTGTAGAATACAAATTTCATAGTTACTTGTAAAGACACTATAAAATTGTTTAGAAATAGAGAATATTTCTAGCATCGGAATAGCCTGCTTATTTAAACAAAAAACAGAAAAAAAATATTTCCAAGTTGTTATGTTCATTTATTTTTTTTTTTTTAAGGGATGATTTCAAAAGAATTAAAATATACGATTTTTAAATCACATGCTGTTTGAACAACAATGAATCACCGCAGACCCCGAGACAAAATCACAACTATGAATCTAGATTATGGTTTTCTACAGACCCATTTATAATTCACGTTGTACATGAAAATTTCTAGAAATTCCAACTATTTTTCCTCCACATTGTTATAAATTGTTAAACCAGGCGGTGTAGACGGTTCGCTTTGGCATTCAAGTGGTGGCCATAGCCGAGGAAGTTTTGCAACGCCTATTTCCAAATGTTTGTCTGGATGCCAATCTGATAGGGTGGACGTCCTTCGTCGGAGCGTTTTTATATCCGGAATTTTCGACACCTCATTTCTGCACTGTTTTTCGATGTTATTGCATGTTTTCATAGATCTGAAATCTTGAAACGTCGAACTAAGAAATCCACCGCCGGCAGGGTCAAATGAATATATTTATTCACAAAGTTGATGGCTCCAGGTTGAAAAATACGCGCGAAAGACCAGAAAAAGAAGCGAAATTACGCAAAGGGCCGGCAATGACCTCGGGTGTTTGTCGGCCTCCAAACTTCTCAAATTCTTATCAAGTATTATGTTCCTAAAAATAGATAGGATTTATAAATAGCAAATAACTTTCAAAAGAATGGAAAACGAATAATTTAAATTACAATTTTCTTAACACTTCGAAACCAGAGGGTAAAAGTACAATTTCAGCCCAACTGAAATTTAATTTTAAATTTTTTCAATCAAAACCAGTATCATTGTCTGTCACTCACAAAACGCAAAAATTACAATTTAACCTACCAACATTTACTTTTAAATTGTTGTTTTGCACAAGAATAAAATAACTCTTTTGCACGCCCTTGACCTATTTGTTATTTAAGTGTGTCTATTATTTAAGGTCTGACGTTTACTATTACAAATCCATCTAATTAACATTACATAAAAGAGAGGAGAAAGTAAGTAAATTGTATCCTGATAAGTATTAAATGGTTACAACTAAAGCACATATTTAAAATTTAATTTTTTTTTTAATTGGACGAATGGTTTCTGAGATCATCTCCTAACAGGGATCTACCACAGCACATTTTTCAAATGATATTTTTATTTGTTAAACTTTATTTAACCACTATGGAATTTACATAATGTTCGGTGAAAATTTTAGAGGGGCTGTGTTACGTATCATAAGAAAACGATGGACAAAAGAACCGCTTGTGCGTCCAAGGTTTTAGTATGACTCGTCATAGTGCTATTACAAAAAGATTCACACAGTAAGCCTTTTTTTTCGGACTTAAAAGGTGAAAGTGTAAATGTTGTAAAATGGCTAGGGATTCCCTTTCAAAGCCGGTTGTGATTTTTTAGAGCCAGAGGTCACTGGACCGACACGTACAAGGGAAATTGATTCACTGACATCTCGCTTTCTTTGATGAATTATTTCGAACTGATATTAAACTGTAACCTTTAACATCTTACGTTTATAACTTAAATTATCCTACGATAACAAACGGCACATTGGGTTCATCAGGAATAACCAAATTTATACCAAATTGATTGTTACAACCACAGCCGTTGATAAATTAAATAAAATAATGAAATTTATTCTCTATTTGTAATTTAATTACCAACGTCACTCAAACCAATCAAAATCAAAGCTGGCGCTCTACAAGGATGTATCCTAGGTCCAATCCTCTTCACCATCTACACTGCTGATCACAAACTATGCGGACGGCACCGCAACTAATCTGCCAGATTTGTTAATGAGTATCTATCATATTTTCTCAAGACACATTTGATTTTACACAGATAGCAATAAATTAAATTAAAATACACCCTACCAACTTCAACTAAAACTTCCAACTTACATACAAGGCTGCATATATTTTTGTCTGCTAAGTTGTTTTACACAATTTTCCCCGGCCCGCTTCATTGTCGAATAGTTCTTAATCTAAAAGATTGACAGTGGAGTATTGTTTTTCTTTCTGATATCTTATTTTAACTTTTGAAGTATTTGAAGAATAATCATTAAATATCAGTGGGGAACCAAATTAGTCGGAAGTACTTAACCTCTTTTTCAAGCTGGCCTTTAGTACCATGATTTCCGTTACTTTCCAGAGGCATTTGATGGCAAATATAGTCTGATTGCTGCATTAAACTGAATGTATGTTTTTGTTTGATAAAAATAAACAAATAATTAAAATTAATAGAATACAATACAGATTGAATCAATAATCGAATAACTGCGTATTCAGGATATTGGAACGTGATGACGAATGGATTTAGAGAAAATCAGTAGGAAGTTAACATATCCAGGTCAATAACAAAGTATGACGACTGGCAGACATCCCTCACAAAACCTCTATAAACTTCATAATCTTTTCAAGATTAAAGGAAATGGGCACACACTTTGGAATGAAGTAAGAATAACCATTAAATCCCTTAGCGTACAGTAAGATTTTTCAAGCGATTAAAACAAAAGTAAATAAACAGAACAAAACACAGTTGTACCAGTGACCTTAATACCCAAATACACAAAGAGCCCAGAACAAATCTTTAATACCGTCAAAGGACAACGGCAAAGACACTGACGCCAAGAGCGAAACGCGTCTAAGGACAATCAGCGTTAACAGGCGGATCAGAGATGATCACTTTTGACCAGAATACTTTGTCTTCCTCGTCGTGTTTTGAACGAGAATCCGTCCTTGCTAGCTTCACGATTCTTAAGACAAATCGTGTTTTTGTTCATTTATGAACTTCCTTGTCTGGTTTAACAATTAAATAATTCAATCAGATTGCATGTCTGTGAGAATTCCTAAAATTATTTACACAACAAATATTATACAGCCAATTATAATGAATTTTTCGTCTGATTTGAATTAAAATTATTATTATTAAAATGAATTTTGCGTATAATCTAATGAATTGGTTGAAAAATATCTAAATCTATCTTAAAAATAAATTCTTTATATTCATTTTAAATTTAGGATTTTTAGTAAAAAATCTTGGTGATGGTGACTTCTCTGCGAAGAAATTAAATGATTCTAAGTCTGCAGAGTCGCACCATGTTCTCGCGGTCAATATGGAAGCTTTCAATATGGAATTTTCAGTACTACGAATAGTTTTTCGCAGACCATGATGACACAAGAGTAAATGAGGAATGAAAAATGAAAACAGGGCCGGAATCAGGAGATCGTATTTGGCTGGGTACGGCCTGAGTCGTGTTGGTATTCATGGTAATGAAAATAATGAATATAATCTAGAATGGCAAAGCCGCTTATCCAAAATGGACGCAAAATAAAAAAAAATTATATTAACAAGCCTGAGGACAGGCTACACCCGACTCGGACAATGCCATGGGCTGGTGACGGAAACAAAACCGATGTCTACAGTCCGACGTCTATTAGGGTAGGGACTAAGAGTTTATGAAGACCGATATAGTTAGTCTACCCTCGAATCAAAGAAAATTTTCAAAGTTTGTTAAAATTAAACCGTTGACAGTAAGGAGAACTGGGGGGCGTCGGTGGCCGCAAGGTTTATAAGAGAGCGCTCATCACTGTAAGGTAGAGGTCCCGGGTTCGAATCCAGCGGCCCTGCATTCGAACCTGACATACTTACAAATGGACTTTTTTTTTCAAAAACACCGGCACCCTGAGGGCTTATATGACCTCTGCTGTTGTGAACACTCGTGAAAAAAGAAAAAAAAGGAGAACTAATTTAAATATATACAAGCGGTGAATTTGTATGATCTAATATATTCTACCCCTTTGTCGACTATTCTTTTATTTTGCAGGAAAGATGAATGTATTTATTAGCGTGAATGTCGGATGAAGAAATATTAACAAAAACAAGCAGTTGAACGGAACATCTCAGTACCTCAATGACGTTCATTTAAGCTAGTATAGTATGATCAGAAGGTGCCACGTTGGAATATCGAGTACACTGGCCCTCCATATGGCTGTAATTGTAATTTGTCATGAATTTATGCTGTATGTAAAAGAATTGGATTTATTAGCGAGATTGATGATGGATGGCATGAATGTTATACATTTGTGTGAATGATGGCCGACCAACATCGGAGTATCGAGTGCCATAATGTCCGACTACAAAAAATTAAGTCATGGTGTGTGTGTTTGTTTGGAAGCTATTCGTTATTGGAAATTATAGGTGGACATTTTGATTTTGTAGAGAACTAATTGGTAGTTCGCGAAGGGGCGGATGGTGTACTGCCAATGAAACTGCATACCTTTATTAAAACAGCCAGAGCTGTTCATCTTTCCAGTTTGAAAATGAGATTTCCAATGATTTTGGAACAATGAAAACAGTATTATTTCATATAAAGTTATGGGTCACAATTAACCATATTATTTATTTCAATTAATAATTTTTTTTTTAATCTAAGGTATTGGTTGAGATGAAAAACAGAAGTCGTGGATTTGAATCCCGATTGTGACACAAACTTTTGCATCTCAACCAAGATCATAGAGAAAATAGAAAAATTAATTGAAATATGTAAATAAATGTTTAGTCCTGATGTGATCTGTAATATATACATTTGGGTTTGTGTGTGTACGAATTATTTTTTAAAGAAAGCTTCCAGACCAATACTTGGAGTGCAGTGACGAAAAGCTTTGTTAAGAAAATAAAAACAGGTGTAAAAACTAAACCTTGAATCATAAAACATAACTTCATGCTGTTGTTAGTTGTTGCCTTTCCTTTTTATTCATTTATAAATCCCATATTCAATGACCTTTTCTACTTATTTAATACAGCAATTCTTGCAATATACGACTTTACATTTTTTTATTTATCAAACTGTCATAACTGCATTGTAAGGCGAAAAAGTACAATGATATTCGAAAATGAAAATATTTTTTAAACAAACAAATTTTTAAAACCTTTATAATGACCATTCTTCATAAAAGTAAAAATTTACAGACAGATTATGCTAACGTCAAATGTAAATAAAATAATTGAAAAAATCAAAAATGAACACAACTGCTTTAGCCCAATTCGTCTAATAATCTACGTGGCCATTTCCTTTGTCAACGAGAATCGAATCCGGATTTACACATTTGAAAAATGGCATAAAAGAAGGAAAATTAGAAAGTCGGTTGGGATGGGGAGATGTCCGAGTCGAAGTCACGACAGCTCAAGTGGTATAGCAGTGGCGTATTTAGCCAAGGTCGCGGGTTCGAATCCCGCTCGTAACACTAGCTTTTAATAATGTTAAAAACACTATAAACATATACCAACTGGCCGTTCGAGTCTACTCCAATATGGTTATCTCCCCTATGGGCCTAAGCGAGTCCTACAATCTACTCCGGAGCCTAGGCGTAACCAAAGATGGAGGCAATATCCCGTACCTTCCTAATCCTTCCTTACCTTTCCTTTTTTCCCTTTCCTTCCCCCTTCTGCTTTGGCTGGGTTACTGAACCCGCACCCCTCAGGCAACGGGTGCATCAGTAGGGATCCCGTAAGGCTTCCCGGGTGGGCCATCAGTCCCACCTTAAAAATAAAAATGTACCACGGGGGTAGAGCATCGAAGCGGCTCTGCCAAATGAGGTTGGACTCGTAGTGGTCGTGGTTTGCAAACAACTTGTACCTTAGCTGGAGGGTACCGGCCAACCTGAGCCTGGAGAAGAGTGCCTTCTCTATTTCTCCGGAGGTGGTGAAAGGCATGGCTAAGGCCAAGCTGGAAACCACAAAACTGCTTTTTTCAAGGCACATGTATGGATGTGCCCTTTTAAGGGCACCTCTGAACTTGGTTAGTATTGCACTACCTCGCTAGCCAAGGGATGTGACAAGTAATGTAAAATCCTCCTGGTGGTCCTTCGGGGGCACCAGGCGTCTGAGAAGTCCCCTTGGGGATAAATCCGTACGAAAAAGATCCTCATGGGTCTCAACCCTCATGAGTAAAGATGGGAGCATCTGGCCGTTCGAGTTCTGAATTTTCCAAGCCGTAGGGTACTGCACTTGGAAAGTATTATTTAGTACCTATGTTAATAAAAACTCACAATGCCAAAAAACCGGAAACTCGTATTTTGTTATTTATTTTAAACTATATTTATGTAATTTTATCGTTATATTAATTACAACATGCTTATTTTAATGTAAAATAAAAAAGAGACCAGAAATTCGTGAATTTTAATAAAAATAATTTCATTATAATGGTTTGGAAAACAGAAAAAAATCATTCAACAAAAGAGCGGAAAAACATTTAGTGATGAATTGATAATTAAATTTTAATTATAGTTGCCATAACATTATTTTACTGTGTTTTCGTGCATTGCTGTAGTGTGTATTACGATTTACAGTTCAAATTTAATTTTGGCATCTTTGTGATTTCAAGTAACATTGCTATTGTGGCTGTCTGTATCAATGCATTACTTATCGTTAAAGCATTTTATTTGCAAATAACAGTTATAGACGAAAAACAAAGAAATATTTGTTTTATCAGGACAGTCACTCGACCTTAACACAGTACAGAAGCGGATTTGTCCGAATTCGCTGAATCGTCGGTGATGCACCTCGAGGTCGGTTTAGTGATACAGGAAATTTTTCAGACCACACGGCCTTTACCCAGTTCGTTCCAAGACAAATAATTCCCCTTAACTTATAAAAATCAGTTATAAAATGAAATTAATAATCTCTTTATAATTTCCCTCTCAAATTCTACCCTTTCGACTACAATCAACTCTTAACCACGTGATGAATTCTCAGAGTAATTTTTCTTGTTTTCAAGGCCTTTTCCTTTCAAAATGCCGTTCAAAATAAAAGACCGGCATACAAATTTATTTCTATGTCTTTTTGTTCTAATCATGTATGACTTAGGCTGACATGTTAAAAAAAACCAAGAGGATTTCGTAACACCTTAACCTTCGAAGGTCACTGCCACACAGATCGTTAGCCCGGAAGGCCTTCCATCTTCAGAACAGGTTCTAGAGACCGATATTATTTGCTCGGTGCAAGCACGTGGTTTCCTTATTAGTTCGACGTTCGCAAACATAGAAATGTACTGTTTGTGAACAACAATCAAGTCCTTCATTGAAAACTTCTCAACTGTCATGTTATCCAATTGAAGTTTCACTTAAGAAAAAAAGACTGTCAAAAGACTAGGATGATAATAAAGTTATTTTCTATCTTTCCTTACCTTGTTTACATTGTTAAATATTGAAAAAAATATCATATTCAGCCATCAAAACAGCATTATTTTAATTCGGCAAATTGATTGTTTGTAAAGAAAAGTGCATTGTGCGTTCTTGTTTTTTGTACGCAAAATGTATAAAAAATAATTTCAATTTTCGTTAAATAAATCAAACTTTTGTGTCAATAATTATTATAAATATTTTAAATTTAATTTAAATAAGAATTGAATATGCTCAAAATGCCATTGACGAATAGAATGAAAATTCACTATTTTAAATCTTTTCTATTGTTCATAAATTAATTATATTATTTTTGCCAATTTTGTAATATGTTATCTTTCAGATAGAGTCTTCCTCTACAAACACCAATCTTGTATAATTTCGAAAAATCATATGCCTCTTTTCATTCGGTCCACTTATGTTCTTTATCATTTATTCCTAGCCTATTGAAATTTTTCGCAAAACGCGTGATAAAATAATAAAACTTTAACGGTTGATTTGTAACGTTTTGTAATTACAAATATGGTCAGATTTTTTTCAACAAAAATTAACGTTTTGTTAAAAATTATTCATTGAACATATTACACTCAACGCGACTGCTGGTTTAAGCTAAATTTTAATTCAAAAGTGTGTTTAAATTTGAGGGGAAAGGTTGGATTTAGTAGAGAATATTATCAACGCCTCAATATCAGAAACTTTGAAATAAAACAGCTAACTAAACAAGTTTTTATATTTTAAAAACAAATCAATACTTAAAAATTGTTGCATGAAATTTTTCATCTGCTATCTATATGATGATAAAGATCCATTTTAGTTTTTGCGATTCCTTATCTGATCGAAATTTCCACTACTTTCGGCCTAAAATGATATATTTTTTATGTTAGTCATTATTAATAAATTCAATTATTTAACATAATTTTCACTGTTTAATCTCAGAGCATATAGTATCATTGTTATGTACAGTTGATGAAATGATGTTTTCTTATATGGTTTAGTTATATTGTAAAGTTTAATTCAACAACGTCATTATTTTAAATTTGATAAACATTTTTTTTAAATGCGCAACGTTTTTCAAAATCTTCTAAGACACTACTCTAAACAGGAAGAAAAAAAAACGAACTCTAACTTACCACTATTAATTTAACAGTCAATGAAGGATGGCGTGACTTGATGTTTTACGCAATCTAACGTTATCAATCACGCTTCTCAATAAGATACGGGGTGATTGTTTACGCTTTATTAGCTATTCTTTGGTCCACTTTGTATATTTAAGAAAATAAAATCTTATTCGAGTGGAATGGCTGGCTGCTGTAATTTTAAATTACAATCAAACGAAGATCGAAATAAGTTGTTTATTGCTCATCTGATTAGTTTCTTTATGACTTATAACAATTGTATAGTTTTATACATCCATTGAGTAAAACGTTCGGACGTTTTATCGTATTTGCCGAATCATTAATTTTTCAATGTCAATATAAAGACATTATGATGATGATGATATGATCATACTTTTCCGTCGTAATGCACTGTGTACAAAATATATTTTTTTAATGTATGTATTACGTCATATCATACAAATTGTGAACATACTATAATTTTTAGTTTATTTTTTTTAACGGTTCGCAACATCACAGGTCGTATCAACCCTCGTGGTGCCGATTTTTTTAAACAAAAGCACATTTGTAAGAATGTCGTGTTCGAATGCAGGGCCGCTGGATTCGAACCCGGGACCTTTCCTTTACAGTGAAACTATTGCGGGTACTGACCCTCCCAAAAACCTTAAGATATAATTATTATCTTTATTATATGTTAGTTCAATTAATCTTAACGAGTAAACCGTTGTTTAATTCAATATCCCATCGATTACGCATACATATATTCTCAATGTATGTATGTATATACATTATGAATATTCATTGTATGTGTACCAAATTAAGTAAATATACTATATTTAATTACTTTGAGTTTCTTATATTTAT
>CM077102.1:27450752-27494832 GCA_039619505.1 Cimex hemipterus
CGATAGATAGACAGTTAGTCAGAGAAAAAGAGGAATACTGAGGAAAATTATTTATTTATTACGTGTAAGAAGCTAATTTACAAAGATACAACAATAAAAAATCTAAAGTTACGAAAATATCAAGACAAATACTGTTCATATAAAAATGTAGAAGAAAATAACCATTTAACACATATATAATAGAAAAATATTTTACAAAAGCATGTATTTTTATAAGAAGAGATTTTTTTTTATCGAGGGTTCGCAACAGCACAAGTCATATCAACCCTCGGGGTGTCGGTGTTTTCGAAAAAAAAGCCCGTCTAAAAATATGAAGGCGGCTGGATTCGAACCCGGGACCTTTATCTTTCGGTGATGAGCGCCGTGTCAACGCCTAAACCGATGCGGCCACCGACGCCCCTTAGAATGCTTATTAGCAACAGTTAAAATTCTAAATTCTGAATACTAGAATGAAGTAAGGAATTATAGTTTTGTGTTTGAACTGAGAAAGGAAAGGAATTTTGAGCGCTGATATTAAAAGTGACAATAGGAGGCTATTAATTTTACTATTGATAACGTTATAGAGCAGAGGTGAATCAGTTATCTCCTTTATAAGGTAGAAAGGTTACAGGTTTAGGGTTAAATATAAATAATGATAAGAAATAACGCTAAAAGGATTTTTAATTTAAAAACAGCTTGTCTTAAAAATTTACTTTGGACTTGCTCATGTTTGGTACGAAGATAATTTTGATAGGGTGACAAGATTGGACTAGCATAATCTAAACAATTGTAGAACAATTTTTTTTTAAAATATTGCAAATGTGTTTCTAAATTGTTGAGTGTTGCCAATGACAAATTCTAACAATTTATTAGCCTTATTTGTAATATTGGTTAAATACTAAGAAGTATGTGTAAATATTACACTAAGATCTTTAAATTTTGTCACAGTTTATAGTTGCACTTTGTTACCAAAATAGGATAAATGAACTTTTATATTAAATATAAATAATGACATCGTACAGCATTTATCAAAATTAAGTCCTTTTTTGGAGTTCCAATGAATAAAATAAAAAGCGATTTGAAGTATTTTTGTCTCATTATCATTATTAATTACATGGTACACTTTCGTCAGCAAAGAACAAGAATTTCATATTCTGAGGATGAAATGCCGCATCACCATTAATAGAGTTCAAAAACAATAAAGGGCCCAAATGAGAACCCTGGGGCACTTCTGATATTGCGTCGATAATTTTAGGCACAGAATTATTAATTCTTACCAGGAGCTGTCTAACATGCAAATACCTATGAAACCACAACAATATGGGTCCATGTCAGCCCAGAACATCTAATTTCAATAAAAGCAAATTAAAATTGACACAATGAAATGCCATACTGATAAGCCGCGTAAATACATCACCTGGAACTATTGTGGGAAAAAGCATTTAGTATAAAATTTGATATATAATTTTGTTTAATGATGACAAGGCATGTTAAAAAGAGAACAAGAGAAAAATAAGCCAGAGTTAGCGTAGGAAAGTGGAGAAAAGGTGAAAGAGATCGAGAGAGTTCGAGAGAGAGAGAGAAAAAGAGGGAGGGAGAAAGAGAGGAGAGAGAAAGAGAGAGAGAGAAATATATAGATAGGGAGAGAGAAAAAGAGAAAGAGAGAGAGCGAGAGAGAGGGAGATTTGAGTGAGTGATTGTGGGACAGTGCAAAAGAAAGAGAGTTGAAAGGGAGAATGGAAGTGTGTATGTGAGTGGTGCGAAAGTACAACAGGAGTTGTACGTTAAAAATCTAAAATGTTTTCTTAAGAGTGGCTACGATTTTAAAAGTTTCCTGAAACTATAAATTTTTATGCTGATAAAAATATTTATTTTAATAACATTATTAAAAGTACATTATTTAAAGTACTTGTTGAAGTAGACTTCTTACTTCTGATAAACAGTTATTTCTTTTTATATAAAAGCATACAAATAAGAGTAAAACGTTTTTTTGCATAAACGATTTTAACTGCCAGGCGTTGAAGTTATACATCATCATACATTCCGAGATAGATCAATCATTTGGGAACGTGTCGAACAGAAGAAAATTACATTCGCCGTCCAAATAGAACCCTGTCCCTGTGTTGTTTTTTTTTCTTTCCTTTTTTGCTGTCGGAGGAAACACCCTTGCGAAGAATAGGAAGTCCGTAGAAGCGTCGCGTTGGGGGTAGATTCGGGAAAGAGAAGCAGACGGAAGCGTCCTTGTCTCCCCACCTGGCTTGAGATCTTGCCCGTATATATAGTCTGTTTCGCCTACCCTCGTCACCATTCTTAGTAAATCAACACTACTGCTCGGAAACGACCCGTTCTCCATAAAAACCAATTTTAAAAATGGCTCGCCTTTTCGCTGTGAGTACAGAACAACAATTCCAATTTTTAACAGCCCCCCCCCAAAAAAAAAAAAAATTCCCCAAAAACTAAAATACAGTAAATACTATCAAAAGTAAGATATGGATACATTTTAAATGTAAAATTATATATTTTTTAATTATATGCTTTTGAAATTTAATCTACTTTTCGATTTTTAATAAAAGTGCTTAAAACAACTAAATGTTAGATCTTAAATTGTTTTCAAGATATCCATTTTTTACCCTTCTGATTTAGTTTTTTAAAAATACTTTCTTTTAATTTTTTGTCCTAAACTAAAGGTAAAATGTTATGCAAGAAATTTTATCAAAGCTTGTAAAAAAACAAAAAATTAGTGGAAGTGTTCGAAGTGTTTATATCGGTCGTGAGGAAGATTTTAGTGCGTTCCGTCCAGAATGTTAATCCCCGGCTATTTCCCGAAAGGACCGACATCGAGGAATCAGGGTAGAACACAGTTACCGCACGAACTTTCAAAGCGTCCCGTGACATAAGTGGCCCCGTTGCTCTCGTGTGCTCTAACCACTGGGAATGATGATCCTCCCGTGAAAACGCATTTAGACGTTGAACCGCAGGAACTACTTTAAAAAGGGACCGATCGGACCTCAGCGACAAAGAGGAAGGAGCGATGGCCTGAAGATCACTGCCAAGGTCCACTCGCCCAGTTTATTGCCCCGATGGTCTTCGTGCTTCGCGACCCAAGTGCATCTCAAGAGTTGACGGTGCATCAGTGATTTTCGACAAAAGAGTGAAAGTGACGATTTACAAAGAGGATTATATCGTGTTTTGTGAAAGTACTTTTTTTATTTTATTTTTTACTATTATTAACTTCCTTTGCTGGTTGCTCTCCATCTGAGGCAACTTCATATGGGTAATACGGGATAGAATCAATTAAAGCAGTCGGGAAAAATTATGACTTTTGTAACGAGTCGCGTTTCGCCATCTCTTTCACTCATCGCCTTAATTTCTCAAACTTCCGACTCCATTGTCGCTTAATAACGTTTTGATGGGCCGGATCGGACGTCGCCACGTACGGAAGGGTTGGAAAATACAGAAGATTACTGAAACTTCGACCTTTCGGAATCGATTAGCCAGGAAGTGGATTTTCTAATAGACACAAAATCGTTAAGGCCGCCAACTTCAAGTGATTCAACAATTTAATAACATTGTTTCACTACAAAAACACCCTTCATTGGCTAACAGCGGAAGTAACGAATATTAATTGCAAGTATGCTAGCCAAATCTGCGCCCCGATACTATGGAAATTATGAAAAAAAGGAAAACCTCATTTTCTTCAATGGTGCACAACATGAAATACGCAATTTCTTGAATTGAATCTTCTCAAATGCAACAAATGATCAAGAAATGTTTTCAAACGTTCTGTTTTGTTTAGAAAAAATTTATCTTCGAGTGAAAAACGAACAAATTTGTTGCAGATGGATTAAATTATCAAATAGTAGTATAAAGCTCGAAATTTCCTCAAAAATAGTGAACAAAGTAATAAACTGTAAGACGGGACCAAAATTTTCAAAAGATCTCCAGACGACTATGTGAGGTGATCAGCTAGACGGATCCTCTGTTAAAAGCTGCTTTCTGGCTACATCTAGTCGCACTAACAATTACTTATTATTTTTATTTTCAATTGTCTTATGTTAAATGTTTTGAGATTGTATTATTTTGAATTTACAAAAATGTCTAACCAGGAAAACGGTTGCTGGTTCCACTATCATTAGCTTATCTTAAATATAGCTTTCTATCAATATCTAGTCAAACGAAAATTTATTAAATGTTTAAAGATTTCATTATTTGTAATTGTTTTTAATATACAAAAATGTTTAACTACGTAAAAAGGCTTGCTTCTTCCATTGACACTTTAGCTATATCTTATATATAAATATCAAGCTATACCTAGTCAGACTAACATTTATTAATTATTTTTAATTGTATTAAATATTATAAATGTTGGGAGATTTTATTATTTGTAGGTGTTTTTAATGTTCAAAAATTTTAACAAGGGAAAACAAGTTGCTTCTTACCACTGAAACTTTAGCTATATCTTACAAATAGCTATCTAGCTATAACTAGTGAAACTAACATTTATTAATTATTTTTAATTGCATTAACTATTAAAAATATTTGGAGATTTCATTGTTTGTAATTGTTTTTAATTTTCAAAAATCTTTAAGAGGTGAAAAAAGGTTGCTCCTTCCATTGAAATTTTAGCTCTATCTTATATATAGCTATCTAGCTATACCTAGCCAGACTAACATTTGTTAATTATTTTTAATTGAACTAAATGTTCAATGTTTGGAGATTTCATTATTTGTACTGGTTTTTATTGTTTAAAATTGTTTAACTCAGGAAAACAGGTTGCTTCTTCCACTATCATTAGCTTATCATATACATTGCTTTCTAGCTATATCTGGTGAAACTAACATTAATTATTTTTAACTGCATTAAATGTTAAATGTTTGGAGGTTTACATTGTTTTTTGTAATTGTCAATGTACAAAAATTTTTAACTGGGGAAAATACGTTGGTTCTTCCACTGAATCATTGGATTTCTTACACGATTTTATCTATATTGATGACCTATACTAAATAGGTCCGTCTAGTCTCACTGCTCGGTTTTATTGCTGCATAAAATTTGATAAATTAGTACTTGATTAAATGAATTGAACATAAAAATTGCAATTAAAGGGTTTTTATTATTCTGCTGTGCATTAATAATCTCGGTCGGGCTAGTCTTGCTATTTTTGTATTTTGCTTGAAAATGTGTTAAAACCGATGTTTTTCCCCCTAAAACACTTCCTATCAAAATACAAATATATTACTGTAAACTATGGAAAAAATTGTATCATTTCAATACTTAACAGTGGTCTTTACGTAGGCAAAATTTATATTAAAATTTGGTACGCTTCATTTTTTTATTGTTAATTTAAGTAATTATTTAACTATATTGTTAAATAATTAGGATTGTTAGGATACGTTTTAGGTCTTTAGAAAGGGAGATATAGTAAGTATGGTCAGATCAGATGTATTTGTCTCCTTTCTTTTTTGGTATTTCTCCGCTTTCTTTGGCTCGTCTTGTGCCGCTATTTAACATTATTGTTGAAAGTTGATTACGAAATCTGACATAATTTATAAAAATTACGGTTAAACCGTGAAATTTTTTTAATTAAATGACTTCCTATTTCTGGTATCCACTCACTCTCAATCCTACTGATTACGCGCGTGTCTTGAAAATGTGTTAAAGTCGACTTTTTCCCCCCAAAACCAGATTATTAAAATTCAAATAACTTATTGCAGTATGAAAAAATACATATTAAATTTTAGTACTTATATTTTGGTACCGTTCAATATTTTCTACGTTTAACTTTTAATTTAATTAATTGTGTAAATCTAAATTTTAATTCTTCTGTTTAAGATTTATGGGAGGCAAGGGGAGTTTTCTTGTTACTGGTGCTTTTTGGATCCGCCTAGTTTCACTATTTTTGTTTTATGGATTGTTCCACATCATGTTTGTTTTTAAACAAATCTTTATAGCTTCTTATTTCCTTTCTATCGGCTCTCATAATCTTAGATCTACAATAACCGACTTCGTAAACGCTCGCAATTTTAAAACCGATTCAGCGACAAATAAAAGCCCGTTTTAAGTTGCGTCATCGAAAGGGAAGTAGGCAGTTTTTGAAAGCGTCGGACCACAGACCGCAAAGCACACTCGAAAATACTTAGCCCCCTCCGGTCGCAATAATCCGAAAAAGATTTGCGATGAATTTTTCACGCAATACTCGCACTTCCTCCAGTGGAGAAACGCGATTGGGAAACAGCTAAATCCCGACGAAGGACTGACCGGCTACTATCATTGTCCAGTTTCGTAAATGCGAAAACCTCAATATTTACCTTGGAATCCTGTCCGTTTGGAATTACATAGCCTATCTTATTTCCATCATTAAAAAAACTATTGCTCAAAACGGCGATTGTCAATGATAAAATTGCACACCGATGTATGATCACTTTCGATAATCGCGTACGAACCAGTTTGTGTCAACAGATGACAGTTAGAGAAAACCACCGCAATTCTTTTAAAATATGATAAAATTGGTAAATGATAGTCAGTGAACCTCTGAAGTCTTATTATCAGAATTGTATGTAATTGTGAAAATAATAGGATTAGAACGATGTTGTAGGACAAGTTCATTAACTTTCAGATGAATATTTTTCTTAACTTAACTATAAAAAAAATTAACTTAATTGTAAATTTTTATTTATACATATAGGAAGTGAAATAATACGGTGTAAACAAAAGAATTTGGCTAATTGAATTGTTCTGCTTATTTTTGTTTGTTTTACTGATAATCGTGTTGTAATTCAACAATAAAAATAGCAAAGACCCTGTAGATTCGAGTTGTAAGAATTAGTTGGCGAGCTGTAAATAATGTGAAAGGCCCGACATAATAGACCAGAAGTCGTTAACGTACTCAAAGTTTAGAAAAGTGAACGTGTAGATGAGATAAGGTTTTAATTTGAAAACCGTCTCCAGGGAAAGTCTCTGCGGGCTTTATCTTCTGTCGTTTTCCAGGTTGTCGCCTGCTTTTCCGTCCTCGTCGCTTTAGTCGTAGCGCAGGACTTCGACTTTTTCGGCGGTTACCAGTCGTTCAACGCCGCCCCCAGGGACCCAAGGCAAAACAGAGGTAATTCACGTCAGTTTTGTCATTTTTTTACATTGTTCTCATAATCTTTTTTTTCCGTTTTGCAAGTAGGACCTGTGACTTTCCCCAGCGGGGCACCCGCATCTCTTGAAACGAGCGGCGTCCGTGTCGGAGCTTCAGGATACGGATTCGTCCCCCCAGGCGCACGTGGAGGTAATTAAAAATAACAACTAATAACACATTTTTCTTTTTTATATAACAGCAGAAGTTCAGTGGGGCTTGTAATAAAGGATAAAGTCTTCCAGACACGAAATCTAAACTCTTAACTTGCATTTGTCCTAGATCGCCCTGTTGTGATTTTGTGACAATTATGATCCTTATTGAATTTCCTGAAATGTCTTATAAACTTTTTTGTTAGATTAACGAGGCCTGGTACGATATTAGTTATGAAATAATGTAATAATTAGCTTGACATAATTAATATTGCGTTTAATTTTTTAAAATCATGTTTTCTGTAATTAATATTGATTTTTCTGAAATATCACTTTTATGATTATTTTACAGTCTACAAGACAATCGCACAACTTTTTTTTTCTAGTGGTGTTTAGATATTTACGAAATATTGACTGATTTTCCTTTTCTGCTAGAAATATCTTACAATAAAATATAAATAAATTACTTGAAAAAATTTGACAGTGTTAAATATCAAATTTAGCTAAGAAAAAACTCGTTGATAAATTAATGACTGGAACTTCGGTTAAAAATAAAATCAATACAGGCAAAACGTTAAATTTTCAAACACACCTTTTCCATTTTATAAATTTGTTCATTTAAAAAAAAAAAATTATATATCGGCCTAAATAGTTTTAAAACTGTGACAGAACACAGAAATATTGGCAGATTATTCGTCATTTCATTATTAATTTAAAGAAATGTTCTTTATAAAATTTCAACTCATAAATGATCGATATGATATATTTGTTAGTAAAATATGAAAATTAGACGATACTTTTACCACGGTAGAAATATTTGTTTTTAATATTTTCAGTTTAGTTGTTTTGGAAGATTTCAGTGTGTCACGGTCATAATTAGCGAGATTATCGCTGAAATCTCATTAACGGGGATTCACCCGTGGTTTTCCAATTTTCCTCCCAAACAGGATTTAAAGTCATCTTTTTGAAACAAATCGTAATCTTTTAAAAGAAACGTACGAACTACACGAATTTTTTGGTCTTATCATTTAAAAACGGCACGAGACAATACGGAGAATTTTATGGTCGAGAGGCCTCGGTTTATATATTAATAAGCTATGTTTAGTGGTCAGGTATTTATTACGAAACTATTTCGGTTTACATCGCCTTGAATTGCCCAGAGATTGTCTTGTCCTTAGTTGAGAGACCGCTCCAATGACCGGGGAAGGAATTCCTTACTCCTGCTGCGATCTCGAAGGGTTTCCATCCAAACCCCTTGAATAACTTGTTAATCCACATTTAATAATTTAAAAAAATATTATTAACAATTAATTAAAATTAAATGTAATCATTTAAATTTAAAGCACCGTAAAAAAATTATCCGTCTGATTTTTTTCAGAGATTTTCAAATATGGAACACACCTAAGAACACGTGAAAAATTATTTTCCGTTTATTTGGAAAGTCATTTTTAAAAATATCAAGCAGAAATTGTGATCATATAACAATTTGTAAGATTGCGAAACACTTCACGTTTTACTCATTCCTAACAGACGAATTTACAAAATTCCCCAACTAGTTAGCTAGCCGATGATCAATTTTAATAATGGGTTTAGCTTTTATAAACAAAAGTTTACGAAAATACTTCCGTTTTAAAGTATTCTAAGGTTCGTCTTATTTAAATGGTTTATTAACTTTTTCCTTCGGTTGGGCAATTTCAACAATGGTATGTAAAGAATCCTTAAACGTAGAAATGCACAGAAGTAATTTCAATAACAAAATCATTATAAACTTATTTTAATTATTGGTTATTCATATTATTATTTTGCTTCTTATTTGTAGACGGAGAGACGATCCTAGACGATTTTTGTTTAATTTATAAATAATTCTTTTGAAATTTATAGTATCAAGGTCGGTAAATATAAATCAAGAATGGTTTGCCTAGTAGCATAGCCAGCCTTTTGTAGATCCTTAGCTGGCCAATTGCACCTGTTGATTTTTTCCCTATGGGCTGTTTGAGAATTTTTGTGCATGCATCCTCTCCCAGTATTTGTACTTCCAGTAGTCTTTTTTTTATTATTGTGGTTTAGTCTATGCCACAAGAATGATTTATTCTTCTGAGGCTTCCTATGTCGCAAATATATATACTGCCTCATTACCTGAAATCAGCTAGTAAACTGGAATCCCACCTAGAAATTTGTAGATCGCAGTTTTTTAATTCATCTCGTAGGCTTCAATTGCCCTTGGCCTGAGTTGCCTGACTATCTGACAATATTGCTACTGTTGTACCCTTGAGAGGTTCGCTATTTATTCCGTGTGCGCGTTTTAAAAGTGCAGTTCGGTTTGAAAGATGGTTGTGGTGGGGCAGAGGGCAATTTAAACTATTGTAAAAACAGTCATTATTTCAATAACGGTTTTGCGGTTTAGTTGTCCACTGAGGATCTTAAAAACGCTCCTTTTCCAGTTTGATCAGAAATTTCCTTTTTAATTACAGTATCGATCCAACAGAGTTGAGCCTGCCGAACAGATTTATTTTTAAATCGTTTGGTTTTTTTGTGTGTTAAATTGAACCGACCACAACAATGTGTTTTGTGGTTCTTAGTTTATTCCCCGCCCGAGGTCGTGTCCAAGCAATCGTAAAATTTTGTCCAATGTGCTTAAACAAGTCAACAATCCAGAAAATAAATAAAACAAAAAAACAACAAACCCACAATTTAGATTTTTAAATAAAAGCTTACAATCAAAAAATATTTTATAATCATATTTCTAATCTGCATATATTTTCATGCTCTCTAATTAAACCGGAGAAATAGTAAAAATTCTTTCCTTTTTTTTTTTTTTTTTTTTTTTTTTAATTGAATATTTGAAATTTAACCAATTGAATGAATGGTGGTAAAATGTTGGTATCAAACTTTTGTTGAATTCGCTGGAAAATTTCCAGTTTTTAGAAAGAAATGCATAACATAAAATTGTTAAAATGCTGAAATGAACAAATATATACTCTCATAAAAATGTAATGTATAATATTAATTCTACAATCAATTCATTTAGGCTTTTGGTTAAGATAACAAAACGTCAGTGTCACGAGCGGGATTTGAACCCACGACCTACGGCTTGATACTTAATTCTAGATTTTAAAAAAATTAGGTGTAATACGAATATGAAAGAAAGAAAAGCCTTAAGAAAAAAAAACCATAATCAATTTATGGATTTTTTGAAATTAATCGGCGAGATCTGCCAATAGTCCGTTTTTACAATTTCGATCAAGTAAATAATTTGAAATAGTTTCGAAGACCTGGTGAAGGTGTTGTACATTTCTAGAAAGCTTGAGGAAGGAAGTGAATATTCTTTTTTGTTTCCAATTTGCCATATCCCCGATTTTTTATATAAAAGTATAATACTAAGGGTAATATCAATCAAATCAAAATATAATATTAAAACTACTATTTTTTGCACTGCATAATAATACATGTACATTTTTATTTGCCTTTCCGTTTAAAATTTTTTTTTTTGATATTTTATTTATAAGTTAACGTAAATTTGCGATTCAAGTTTACATAAATATAATAAGTAAAAAGTTAAGAAACTTATCTTGATTAAATATGGGGAAAATTATTTATTTATTTATTAAACCTCAGTTGCAAAGGTATTAAAAAATACACAGAGAAAAAAGATCGTCCTATTTTCTAAGCAATTTGCCTTTAGGAAATCCATAAACAATTAATCATTTCAAAATATAAAGTAAAAAAAATTACTCTAACAAAATCCAACAAGTTTAATTGTAACGATGTAGAAAATAAAACACAAGTATTAATGTTAATACGATCTATTAACGATTTATTTTTAAAATATCAACTCAGTGGGTTCGCATAGTTTTTAAAACAGCCCACACAAAACAAAACATGGCCAATATAAGACTAAAATATTTAGGCAAAAAATTGTATAATAATACTATCAAAATATTTTATTTAGTACAACAAACATTCAAATTTGTATGTAATGATTTGTATGTAGTAATGTAGTTGAAAAGAAGTATAAATTGATTGTATATTGATTATTCAGAAATCGTGATATGCGGTCTGGTGTGATGTTTCAGAAAACCATTTTCTTTATCGACCCGACGTTTCGATCTTTATTGGCACCATCTTCAGTGCCTGGGATTTACAAACATTGTTTAAATTTAACCAATACATGTCGGATGTGGGGAAAAAAATTTATACAATGTAAAAAAATATTTTTTATATTCGGACAAAGTATTTCTACTGCTGCTGGTTATACAGTAATAATTAATTATTTTTAAGGTAAACACCCCTGTAATTGTTAAGGACAACCCACAAAAACGAAAACGAGTCTTGTTTAGAATTTTCTTTTTTCAATTATTTACGATATATATTCTGTCGAAAATCACTAGTAGCGAATAGATTCGATTATTTCTTTCGAATTAATTTTAAATTGAGGCTAGAAGAATGGATTCGTTCAGAATATAATCATGCATTGATTCAGAAAAGATGTAACATATAATTTATTAGTAAGTGCTTGTACTTTTTTTTCAACAGATTTTTAAATATTGATAAATATTATCCATTTTTTTCTCGGCCAAATCGATTAAAAATAAAGGAAATTGGAATGGCTACGCAACTTTCTTTTTCGTTGCATTTGCGTTTCAAATCCTAGATTCAAAAGGCATGACGGCGGATCCCGTGTGTGTTAACCCCTCGGAAAAGGAAAGTGAATTACTCGAGCCGTAGACTCTTAAGGACGTCGTTTTAACCTCGAGTTTTCCGTTTCGTGAAATTTCCCAAAACCGATTTTCTGAACGGACGACCGGCGGAATAATGAATATTAACAGTGCTTAACACTCGAATGGAGACGGACCTTGGAGGGAGAAAAAATCGGCTGGCTCTCCCTTCGCCTAACTTCCTTTACGCTTAATGGACCCTCGCCAACTCCATCCGTCAGTCAAATTCCAGAAATTGACTTATCTAATAGACTCGAACCCAATTGTGTTGTCTTCAATAACCATTAGAATTCCAACTATGCAGGAACTTTGATTAGCAAGTTGGGTATTGGTTAAAACGGGTTTAATTAGATTATATTAAATGGATGCTTTCAGATTATTAATACTACCCTCACTAAGCTCCTATATTCTATACTAATTTAAAACAATATTTTTAAAAAAATTATAATTTTTACTTTTTGTACAGTTTCCTTATAAGAAAATGACCTTGTTTTATTGGACAAATTTGATAATAAATTATGTTTTTTTTTTAGGTGTTGGCCCACACGGAGCAGGACCTAATGTTTTCAGCGGCTTCCACTTCTGGTAGATCATCATTTTGCAAATGTCTGTGATGCCATTTCAATCACATCTCATCTCTACCTCCCTCTTGTTTCATCGACCGCATCTACAACAACATTTTACTATAAACTGTCCAGCTTGCTTGACATTTAGTTTGACTAGGCTTTCAAGAAAAAAAAAGGAAAAAAAAAAGAAAAAAAAAATTGTATGTACGAAACTTGAGTGAGGCACGATACTGTTTGTTCCCATGAAGAATGAAGCGTGATTTTTGCTTCAGCTTATGTTGAGCTGACTAGTCATATTTATAATTAAAAAAAAAAAAAACGTGTTCCATGTATATGAATAGCCATTCCAGTATTCACTCAAAACATTTTGGAATTATTTATTCAAAATTTCTTTTTGTCGCGTTTAATTTCTTTTTCTCAACATTTGTTGTAACTTATTTATCTAATTGTAATTTATTTACTGCATGTGTTTAAATGTGAAGAATGTGAAAATTCCACTCAATGGAATTGTAATTTGTCTTTTGTGCTCAAATGTTTGAACTAATTGTTTTAATGTTATTCATAAAATTGTAAAAATAACTTGTTTTCAGAATCTAGTCTGAAGAAATCAAGTTAAAAATAAAAATTACATATATATATAAAAAAAAAAAATTGCTTAATTTTTATTCTTACAAACCTGTACTGCCATTATTGGGGGGAAAGTTCAAGAGGTACGAAGATAAAAAAAAAGGTTCAGATAAACAATAATAAATTCACAAAGCGTATTTTTTTATTGTTTCAAAAAAGAAATTGTTCACTGCTTGCCTTTTGTTTCAATAATTGTTTATACAACTTCAAGAAGGCCAACATTATGCAACTCATTAAGCAAAAAGATTTTTCCAAAACAAAATCACAATTGCTCCCTTTATTTAAAACTATTAAATATAGTATTAGTAACTTTTATAGTACATAAAAATATAATATTAATAATTTAACCGATTACAATTTACAGTTACACATTGTTTTTTTTTTAACTTTTTTTATAGCACAATACTTACACATATTTTTTATAATGATTGATTAACATTATATATGGTGTATTCAGATCAACAATAGATCAACAAGCTAATCCAGAAAGTCACATAGATCAAACCTTCATTAAAAACTTAACATTAACATTTCCAACGAGAGACAAGACACATTGTAAACTATTAAAAATCCTATAGGTACAAACAAAATGTGATAACTTTTTAATGGTTATAGCACATTCATTTAACATCAAATTAGGCCTATTTGGATATTAGACAATGTCACAAACAGTGTCTTTGTAACATTTTACCGCACACAATAATTATGAAACACTACAAGTATAACATCTATCAAATTTAGTTTGCAGCTATTATTTTCTTGTCTAAAACGAGCTAACAAACCCTGTACTATAAATAGACCACTTTTTTTCTCACAATACTGTTCTGTCTGTTCAAGATTAAAATTAAAAATTCAATGAAAATATAAAAATTTTTAAAAATCTAAGACATTTATCGTAGTGTATATAACAAGCTGTTTAATTTTTTTTTTTTTTTTAATTTATAAACACCACATAAATACTAATTTAAGCCTTGCAATTTACATTACATCAATTAGCAAACTTAAAATTTCCAATTTATTGGTGTCATTTTTCTTTTAAAGCTCATTGTTAGATGTAAAACAATTATTGATTTTTGTCCAAAAATAGCAGTAAATTGTCCAAAATACATCAAAAATTTTTTTTTTCCCCGATAGATTTATCCTGGCAATGCACCATTGATATTTTTTGAGTAGCAATGCCTACAGTAATTATGTTCTAAACAAGCACCAATACTACACAATTGGTTTTATGGACAATTTTTTTTTTTTTATTTAAGCAGCTACAAAGTACTCTCAGGTGGAGATGATTCTATAAATTCAACTTATCCTCTATGTTTTTATTTATTCGGAACTACATTGAAAACCAAAATGTAAAGAGTGTGATAAAATATATATTCAGCTATGTCGTACCATAATAAATAAAAAAATCATTTTAAAAGTCAAAATAAAAGAGAATGTAATAAATTGTTACGTTTATAGTAAAGTTTAAAAATTATTTGAAAAAAAAAGTATATATGATAAATAATAATCATGTAGAATTTTTTGGATTCTACCATTAATACTGATTTCAAATTAAATATGGTTGTAGAAGAAAAAAAAAAAGCCAAGCATTTCTGTATACTTCAACATAACCTCAATAGTACTGATCGGTACTAGTTTGATTAAAAACACCCTATTAAAATCTCGCCACCACTACAAAGCACAGAAATACTGGTCTACCATACATTTAAGCAACAAGCTAAGAAGCGTTTAATTATTTGAAATTGTAAAATAACAATCTTATACATATTTAATTAACTGCACTGCTTTAGATAATCTGTCGTTAGTAAATTCAGGTTTTAGAATAATGGCATACCTTGTAGAATTCAAAATACAACCTTTTTCTTAAAAAAGATTAAGTTTTCAGTTAAAATTTTAGTAAATTTTATATAGAAATAGTTTTCTTTTATTCATTTTCTTTTTTGTACATAAAAATATTACAATCATTCTATTTTAGTTTTAACAAAGATAGCGGGGGTTTTATTTATGATTCTTCATCGCATACAAAGACATATCACACTGTGTGAACATTTTATGAATTTTACAATAGAGACACACTTCACTTTTGAATAAAAAATTATGAAACATTTCAATGACAAACTCCAAAAACCGACCACACTTTTTTTCTCCCTCCGTTAATATGTAATTTACAAGCTTTAAAAAGAGTCCAAATATCCAGGGTTGCACTATCATTAGGATGTGTTATTAATATCTCAGTAAATAATTCAACTAATAACACACACAAATAATACGCAAACATAAAACCGAGAGAGAACTAGGAAGAACTTCCAAGTTATGAATATGAAGTGTGAAAATGAATTATACATCTTTCATGGTCTTGGATCAGTAGCCACATGATTTATTCTTAAAAGAGAAGGTGGCAATGTTAATATCATTAATATTCCCCGTTGGAATATTTAATGATCTAAGCACTCATGTCTTTAATATGCTCATCATTCATGCTTTCCAATAATATATAATTTTTAAATCTTATGTGACACGATCAACTTCATTGTTTCAAATGACCAACGCAGTTAACCACTTTGTATTTGATCAGAAAAAATAATAAAAATAAATCAAACAAATAAAACTTAAAAACATTTTTGTTCTGTGTATTTTTGGTTCAAAAAATCCACAATTTAAAAAAAAATTTAATAAATTACTTTTGTTAATTACAAACCTAACACACAAGCAATATAAATATATATTTGAAGAATATTTAATAGTTTGTGATATGTCAACAAGTTAAAACTTTTTTTTTACTAATATTTAATATTTGTTTTTGACTTTTAACTTTTATGATAATGAAATAAGCTTACTGTTATTAATTTTTTACATGCATTTATCAAAATACCATAAAAAATAATGTAGTTTTGTTTATAAAAGTCATTGGACAATGGCAGTGCTGTTACATTTACAATACATTCACAACAAAATTTTATATATTATGTATTTAGATTAAATGTTAAAGTGCCACCAAATTTTAGATTTTAAAGTAGCACCTTAGATATAGAAAAAACAAAAACATTAAATTTAGAAAAGACATTTTATGTTTGTACAGTTTTTGTATATAAATTTGGCATACATGACGTTTCTGTGTTTAAATAAAATAATAATCTTAACCTTTAATATCCAAAATGGAACTTGAAACAAGTCAATTTTGTGAGTTCTTCTTATCCGTGTTCGAAATAGTTTATTCAAAATGAAACTACGTTATCATGACAATTGAATGAGATATGTGAATTTTGGTCCATATAATAATGTGGTTTTGTGTTGGTTAAATTTCATGTTTAAATAATAAATATTTCTTTTAGATTTCAAACCTTTTTTTAAAAATTATTTACACTAAACAAGAAATAATCAAGTGAAGCTAGCAAAGCACTATCCATTTTAAGCTACTAATAGGACTTACTACTTGTATTAATAATAATAAGTAATTATAATAAAAAGTACAAATAAAAATACTTTCTCTTTTCTCTTCTCCTCTGCTTTGGTTATTTTATTTATTATATTTTAAAAAAAAAATATTTGCTTTAATGAACTATCAATCAGTATATTACTATATTTTTTTTACATTTACAAATGCAAATGTGAAGTATCAGCCAAGGCCTCACGAGGAAAAAATTAGGACCTGAAAATGCATTTGTAAATAAAAATAAAATTGACACTCAATAAATCGAACCTTAATGACTGAATCCCTTGAATTAACTCATTTTTTTAGTCCTCATTTTCCTACACATCTCTATATTAAAAAAAAAAAAACCTGGATTAGAAATTTTTTTTTTAGTTCCTACTTATTTACCTTGTTTGTTAATTTGTGTACAAAAAAAAACCTGCGACTATCATCGATGTTATGGGTGGAGGAGAAATGGAAGATTATTAAGGCGGTAGATTATGAAAGAGGACAAATTAAAATTGATCCACAATTTAAAAAATACGGTTAAGTATGGCGCAATGATCAATACCTTGAAGCTCAATTAGTTGAAATACTCAATAACTCAAAATGTTTAATTTCCTCCCGAGATTTGAGTTATCGAGAGTCGAGTAATAATAAACTGGTTGATAGTTCATTTTAAAAAAATTACAAATAAAATCTTTAAACAATCAAATTTTCCAGTTTACCAGATAAAAACCCACAAAATTGTCTTCTTCCTATTATTCGTTTACACTCGGTGAAAGTGAAAGTGAACTTTAAAATCTATGCACAATTTTAACTTTAATTTTGTAAACCACCCATTTTACTCGCAAAAAAAAAAAAAATTATTCAATTTTTAAATCCTCTTTCTGAACTTCATAATTATCAAGTTTTACCGAACTTGTAACAAATATGTTATAGCACAATATTTAAATGACCTCATACGGTTTCTTCTCACTGAAACAAATCTTAGACAATCAACCTGTTAATAATTGAGTTAAAAATCTCACACTGGGTTTAAAATTAAAAAATTAATTTTTTGTTACAAACCCGTCAAATTTTCTCAATTATTATAATGAGTTTTTCTACAAATGAAAAAAAGTTTGTCAATTTTGAGTGCGTAATGTGAATGAATATAATAATAAATTATATTTTCTCTGATGGAATTTTTTCTTTTGAACTTAATTAATTTGTCTTTATTTTATTTAATAATTTTAAGATAAATTGTACTTTCATTTATTTGAAATTATTTGTTTAATTACATCTTTAATATTGTAAGTTAACTTCTAGCTGGATGTACCATTGACATGAAGTACAAATTAAAAAGGAGTCTACAAGTAAATTAAAATTCAGACCTCAGTACATTTGGAATTCTGCTACAGATGCTTCATCATTTTTAATCAGTGACAAAATGTTATTAATTATATTCCATTTAAATATCCTACTAATTACCTGTGCTAATTAAATTACGTTTCAATGTACAAATTGTTTCAGTGAAAATGTTTAAAAACCAAAACGACCATGTTTCGCCTAGATTTGCTTTAGCAAAACCCTTCCATTGTAAACATTAAATTATCTAATAAACAGACATAACAATATCACATTTTACCATTATTTAAAAGAGTTCAACATATTCAACAAGTAATATTTTTGATCATCACAGTGATTCGAAGAATTAACGGATATAAATAATTTTAAAAACGTTTAAAAATCAGCCGTTTAAGGTAGATTACAAGAGTTTGAAAGTTTTAGAGCAAGGCAAATTATCGTTTGAACAAAATACCACTCCAGATTTACCCTTTAAACAACAATGTTAGCAAGCAATTTCCTTTATTAAACAATAAACCATATAAATTGGTTTGATTTTGTTTTTAATATACTGTAATAATTAACTTTATGCATTGTGCCTATATAAAAATGAGTTTTTTTTTGTTTGTTTTTTTTGTGGATGTGCATACCAATCTTTTTCTTTAATCAAACTTTCAGTCTTGTTCAACATTTGAGCTACAAGAAAATAATTAAACAAAAAATAATTAAACATTTATAAATCCGGTGCAAAATGTTATTGATTTCTTTTTTTTGTGTGTGTGTCATGCGGGTTTTCTTTGGATTTTCCAAAAGAACAATATTTTAATCTCACTGTTTTTATATAGTCACAACTCTTCACTTTTCAACTGTTATAAAATGTTTTCCCTTAAGATTAATCAATTAACAACTTCTAGGTTTTTTAATACTGTTGTTCGGAAACATTTCAAATATGTACAAAAATAATTACATCTGTGGTGATTTTTTTTTTTAAATTATATTTTAAGTTAAAATTGTATTGTGCAAAAAATTATTATAAATTGATAAAATAAGTGGCTTATAATCATTAAAGGTAATCTTTGGAATATTTTAAAATCATACAAAATTGTTAAAATATGTATTTTATATATAATCCTTTTTGTATTATTATTATTATTATTATTATTTTGTAAATGCAATAATATTATATAATTTTTTGCATACTTTATTAAGACATATGATATTAGACAATTCAATATTGAATTATAAAATTTTCACCAGATAATTGGTGTTCAACAGTAGCTTAAATACTATTTTAATAATGCTGATAAAAATATTTGATTGTACACAGTATTGTACCAATCGGCACACATTTTTTATTTTTAATTTTTAATTTTTTTTTTCTTGAATCCAATACACTAAAATCTTAGTTTACAAATTTCCACAAGTGTAAGAATGTGGAACAAATTATTAATAGAACAATCTTTGGCAATTTCAAGTCACCCTCCTTTTCTCTTCTGTTTATCATTCTAGACTGATAGTCAAACTAAACTGGATCAACCTCGTGGCACACTTCCATGTAATCTGGGTTATGCATGATGTCTTTTATTAAATCTTTTAAAATTGTATAACGGGGAAAGATAGGATAAACCTTTGAGTTAACGTATTCTGTCTGAAATTTAAAAATATGATAACAGATTAAATTGAATGTGTAAATTACAATTAATTTTGAACTTGATTAAGGATTAATTTGATTAAATTACCTTTAGTTCCCTTATGATGTTTCTAAGACCGGAATATTTTTTCAACAGGCGGTACAAGTCATTGGTCAGTTGAGTATTTTCTGCTTCTATCTGTGCTGTGGCCATGTCTATGGAAATATTAAAAAAAAATAAATAAATCATGTTATTTCTTTACAATTATAAAGCTTCACTTTTTCAACATCGTCATGAAGAAAAATTTGAATTATAAGTAAAGTATATCTGGAAAGTAACTTACAGCTTAACCGTTCGAGCAATTCTTTTTTCTTTTCAGCTTCTTCAGCAAGTTTCGCTGCGGTTTTAACGCCTTCTCCAGACTTTTGAGTTTTTTCCATTATTGCACAGGCTCTGAGGACGAAAGCAGGCACTGTCTCTTGTTTCTCTTGTTTCGGAATATCGACCAGGGTCCAGTACTGGGTTTCTAACCGTATGACCTCCTGAAAAGGAATCAAGAGTTTTAACCGATTTCGCAGACTACAGTACGTACAAAAGTTCACCTTAATCATAGCTTTAAGCATTGTGTATCGCTGGAAGACATTACGAACACTTTTGCTGTCGGTGTACTTTGACATAAGGCCTACGAGAGCTTTTTTTGCCGTGTCATAAGACTCTTCAAGACGGAATCTGACCGCACGCAGCCTCTCATTTGTTTCAATCACTTCCTCCTTTGAAAGCCCACCTGTATTACAAAAAATAAATAAATGAAAAATAAACAATATACTTCAGTTTTGGGACATTTGACTTGTTTGAACTGCAATAAAATTAATAAAGGCCTGTTTCTTTGACTAGGAAATCATATTTAACAATGTACCATATGAACTATAAACCTGACCAATTTTTCTTCTTTGTCAGAGGCAAACAAAGGCGAGGCACTAGGTTGGTTACCAAGTTTATTTTACTGGCATTTGCCTTGGTATTTTGTAAACTTTTAATGCCTTAAATTTGATAAGATCAAGTCAAGCCATTAATTTTTTATTATATTTTTGCATTTGTCAAACTGTACATACTTGAATGAAAAAGAAAAATGATCAGCATCTACTAATAAACATTTAACCTAGTTTGAACTATACTTTTGGCTTATAAAATAGAATAACAAAAAAAATTGAAAAACAAAAAAAGAATCAAAAAATAAAAATGCTCTTGAAGATTTCCTTGTTAGTATAAAAAAAAGGTACTTTCTTATCTATTCTAATCTTTCAGGTTAGGTTAGGTTCATACCCCATTGTATGATTCTTTCATTATTAAATCCAACTTATAAAAAGAAACAATGCGTAAATAATGTAATGACATTTACTCACTAGCAGTTCCTTCATCTTTAACATCTTGCACGATCCGTCTCACGCTCTGCGTAAATTTGCCCACCAGATTTGTACTTGCTGAAAAAAACAAAAAAAGTCATGGTGTTATTTTGAATAATTTTCAAAGAAAGTTAATTTCTTGTATACAGAAGGCTTGACCAGAATTGCATTTTTTCACATTATTCTCAATTAAAATGACATTATAGCACACCATACTATAGCATGATTCTTGTATCTGTGTAATTCAAATTCCATGAAAAATACGGACCAGAAAAAGATTTTATGTAGACAAATAAGTTTAATTATTTAAGAGTGTTAATTATAAACCAGTTTTATTCTTGATTGCAATTCAAATTTCAATTTTTCAGCTTAATGGTATTTTCATCAAGTCTAAGCTCAACTTTTGACCATGACCAGGAGTAAAAATTGCCAAAATATGCCATAAAATAGGCTGTTGAAAGCCCTTAAATATGCAATAATGTGCCGTATTAGTACGTTAAAAATTACGATGGTATTTCAACTACGAGGTTATTTGAACCCTCGGGGTGGTGGTGTTTGAAAAAAAAACCCATTTGTAAATATGTCGCTGGATTCGAACTTGGGACCTTTAGCTTACAGTGACGAACGCCGTGTCAGCGTCTGAACCGATACAGTCACCGACTCCCCCCACAATTTATTTACCTTTAACAAAAATGTTTTCTCCCTTCCATAATTAAATTATACATATTGTATTATACTAATTGAGTAAACTTAATGTTAATAAAAAAAGAACTTCTCTAAATTGTCTTCCGTGAAATAGTGCCTACGGTCACTTAAAATTTCTTAGAATATTGAATATTAAAATAAAACTTAAGAAGGAGTTTTATATTCTTTTGTCGGTATTTCTAGAATTTTCTCTTACCGTCGTTGCGGCCTGTTTCATTTTTTAATTAAACCAACATTTCGTCAACTTGTTATTTTTCTATATATATATTTATACTTCACCCCGAAAAGCAGTATAATATTTTAAATATTTTACGTCAAATTCCTTCAAATATGCGATTAGGCTGTATTCATCAAATATGCAAAAATATGCTCCATAAAATTTAACCTCCCTAGATACATGATTCAGATGGACAATTGATTTCCACGGTCGTATGTGTTGGCAAAATAAATACGCAACTTCATAAAAATCCGTTCTCTAACCATGACCAATAATCCCTTTAAAAATAGTTCCTACCTAAGTATCAAAAATTTGAAATGAAAAAATACCCCATCATTCATCATTTCTATATGACCAAAGATTTCTTAACAGTAGCAATTTTTCTATGAATAAAATGTATGACTGGAATATTCATCAATGCTTATTCAATACTCAGAAATCAACTTGCTGCATTTAGTGAAATGAAATTCTACAATAAAAATAATAATAAATATAAAATCTATCTTATATCTATTTATTTTTATCTAAGGTATTGGTTGATAGAAAAAGTAAAACTAATTAACATAATAATATGGTCAATTATGACAGGTAAATATATGTTATTACTTTATCTTATTACTTGTTTTCTTTAATGGTAAAGAGCACTGGGTATATTTCTTATGTCCTGGCAAATAATGAGGACAGGTCATCCTTATTAAAACTTATTTGAAGCCAACTACAAAGCAATGTTTTCTGCTTAATGAAGTTGATTGATAAAATTCACTAATTTCGTGGTCCGCTTGACCAATTAATATATTACAATTAATTAATGTTTTTCGTTGAGATAAAAAAAGTCAATAGCACGAGCGGGATTCGAACCCACGACCGGATCAATATGTCACTCTCTATCACTTGACTTATCGTGTGTATTGATCCGGTCGTGGGTTCGAATCCAGCTCGTGACATTGGCTTTTTCATCTCAACCGATACCTTGCAAAAAAGATTACTTAATTTAAAGAATTTATTTGGTCAATCGGACCACCAACTCTAATGGATTTAATTTATAAAAACAAATACTCAAACAAACTAATCGTGGCATTATTTCTAGCTTGTAACAACAAGGTTTGCTGTAAACGCTTGTGTGCAAAATGAAAGCAGGATCAAACAGCGTTCTAATCAGCAGTACCGGGATCTTTTTAATCCCTCGCCCTCATTTATCGCAAGCGCCGGTCTATGTTTAAAACTCTGCGATTTCAAATGCCCATTTGTCTAACGAAACACGTCGGAAAAGGGAGGTTTTTTTGACACTGTGATGAATTCATTTCGCCGCGGGAAAATTGTAAAATGGGAACTATCTCGGCGGCTCCTTTGTATCTCGGATTACAGCAGGTGTGCTGTGAAGTTATGCGGGTTTAGCCTGACCTATGACAGGCGGATCAAGGTTTGAGAAAGAACCGCTTTATATCTCAATTTCTTGCAAATAGCGCAAGACATGTACTAACAGATTGTTGAAAGTAAAAATTCATTTTTTTAAATAAGCATTTGTTCCTACAATTACTGTTATTACATATATGGCTTAAAAATACATTTTGATGATCAAAACATTTAGCCTTTCCACACGTGGTGGTCAGTTAACTTAAAAATACATTTAAAACATTCACATTCTAATATAAACCTAATCAATGTTTGCTGGCACTCAGGATATTTCATAGAAAACCCTCAATTTCATTCACGCTAATAAATACATTCATATAAAATTTAACCTTTGTAAATATCTCAGGAGGTTATTCTTCATTTCAAACGGAAGCTCCTATTATCCACAGCCTGATTCTGAATTGTATTCACTTTGTATAATTCATTCAATTAAGTATTGGGTTGTCCGGAAAATAATGCAGGATTTTGGTATTAAACAAAAAAAAAGAAACTAGTTACTTTAAAGCAATGTTCTTTAATCAAAATAATTTCCCATACTCTCAATACATTTCTCCCAACGTGTTGGTAACTTATTAATTCCGTCTGAGTAGAATTCAGAATTTTTAGAATTGATAAAGTCAATAAATGCATTTTCCAGTTCCGTTTGATTTTTGAATATTATGTGTTGTAAGTAGTGGTCCAGGTGTCTAAAAAAATGGTAGTCAGTAGGCGAGAGGTCCGGAGAGTAGGGTGGGTGAGGCAAAGTTTCATAGCCAAGCTCCAATAATTTTTGTGACGTTACACGTGACACATGTGGTCGAGCGTTGTCATGCAACAAAATGGGCCCTTTCCGATTGACCAAAGAGGGCTTCATTACTGCCAATTTCTGATGCATGGTATTAATTTGGTTACAGTATGATTCAGCATTGATGGTTTCGCCAGGATTTAAGAAGCTGTAGTGTATTAAACCAAATGAAGCCCACCATACCGTAACCTTTTAACTTTTCCAATCGCCTTGAGGTGGTCAGCGACGGTCGTTTTACTGACTTTGAGTTGCTCTGCAAGTTCTCGAACAGTTGTTTTGGGGTTTTCTTCCACCACTGATCGCAGAACATCATCATTAAGAGAGGAAGGCCTTCCACGACCTTCTTCATCTTCAAGGCTGAAATCTCCCTCCCGAAATTTTTTAAACCACCTTTGCACAGTGCACTCATTAACACAACCCTCGCCCCAGACTTGGTTAATGTTTCTAGCCGTTTGGGCTCCGCTTCGGCCGAGTTTAAACTCGTAAAAGAAAATCGTACGAAATTCTCGCTTTGACATTATAAGGATGACTGAATTATTTCCAAGTAGCGGAATGCTACAGAGGTAAACAAACAATATCATTTGAAAGAGGATTAATAAGTGTTGACATTCATACAAATGAGTAATCCTGTAAACGTAAACAGAATATTTTATATAGATTTTTTTTAATGAAAACTTAAAATCCTGCATTATTTTCCGGACAACCCAATATAATTCCCAAATTAGAAAAGTCAAACATGCTAAATTGTTTGAATTCATATCACGAGGTTTTACAGTTTACCACAGAGGAAGAGGTGGACAGGAAACTGCTTATCTTGACCTCTTAATAGAAAGGACGGAAATGGGTCAATTAATAACTAACGGGTGTCGGTGGCCGCGAGGTTTCGTCTTTGACATGGCGCTCATCACTGTAAGGTCAAGGTTCCGGGGTCGGTCCCAACATACTTACAAATGTTTTTTTTTTTTTTTTTGTTTTTTTTTTTTCAAAAACACCGGCACCCTGATGGTTTATATGACCTCTGCTGTTGTGCTGATATTTTGATTTCAGCTCTGCGCATTCTTTTTCACTAAAGATAAACTATGCCAAGAACCTAATCGGTAGGGTGTTGGGAGGAGAATAAAAAACTGATTTTCAGCTTACTTAAAAATAACCATTACCCGGTGGCACTAATCAATAAACTAATTGGTGAGTTCAGGCAAAATCAGTTTAATGTAATCAATGTCAATGTAGAAATGACCAATAACTCTATGAATATTGAAAATGATTTTCCAAACCAAAGTGCGATGGTACAACAAATCGAAGTGGTAAATAATGGGTTGACAAAACCTAATTATTTCAGGACTATCACATATGTACCTGAAGTGTCTCAAAAATTAAAAGATTCTTCAGACATAAGGTTGGGGATGTAGGCATTGCATATAAATATAGGAACAACGTAAATGTTTTACATGCGAATCTAAAAACTAAAGAATCAATCGGATCACGTTGCAATGTGGTTTATCAGGTGTCATGTGGTGAATGCAATGTTAAATATGTAGGTCAAATAAAACCAAAATTGAGCGCTGTTGAACCAACACAGGTTGGATTGCGACTATAAAAAAAATATATCTGGACTTGTTACCCATGCTGTAAACAATGTTTTTCAAGTTCGAATTCCCGAGAATTTTATCCATTGAGTCGAACTTGGAAAGGAGATTATTGACCGAAAAAGTATTTATAAGTGTCACCCCTAATACCTGTAACGTACAAACTGATAGATTGGGATCCATTTCGGTCTTTGCAGGCCTCCTAAATGAAGACAGGATTTTTAAACAAAGGAGCGAAAGGAGAACATCGCCCTAGTGACGATTATTGTTAACTGGGAGAAAGAGAAAAAAAAAACGTTCGTTTCCCGTAGCTTCTGTTTTTCCTCGGTCATAGCAGAGAGTTTAACTTTATCGATTTTCATTGTATTGATCTGTGATCCTAATTTATTGTTATTTAAATTTTAAAATAAGTTGATCATATATGTATATATCTCTTCCGAAGATCCTCTGAAAAGAACTTCTTGTATTCACTTTGATGAGATGTTTCACTTTTCGTGTTTCTTTATTCTACATTCCGCATCAAACACATATTAAAACACACACTAATAAATACGTTCATACAATACCTGGGACCATACGTCCATAATGGTATTTTGCCTACCCACACCTACTCAAAACACTCACGCTAATAAATGCATTCACTCAATAAGTAATAACACTACGTGAAAGAGACTTCAAATACGACCGTGCGCATTGTGGTATACAATCAATTTCTGGCTATCACTTTGATTCTTTGAGGCTCATGGATGAGACACACCTTGTGCTGAAAATAGCCATATTGTTAGCTCTAATCGATGATAGGAATGTTTTTAGAAATATTTTTAGAAATCGATATATAAATTGGACTGTTGGGTTTTGGTCAAGAGTATCGTCAATAAAGCAGGGTTTGGCGGATCAAGATTAATAGGAACGATAAAAGTTCTCACAGCTCTAACAATATTGAGCTCGTTGATGGTGTGTAGATGGGAAGCACTGGCATTGACTCCAAACATTTCCAGGCAAAGTTAATTTCGCCGAATCCCAGACATAAATCGTTTGTCACCAAACTTCAGGTGCCACGTCGAGAATCTTAAAATAGGCAAATGCAGCAAAGGAGAAATCTCACAAATATGTGTTATTACACATTTTGTTTGCTTGATTCTATCACGTCATTTAAATATAGTAATGACTTTTGTACAAAATCACACTTTATAAAAGGATCAATTAAGAATTATTGCACATATTTGAAACTCTTAATCCTTCAATTTTGCACAATTAGATTGTTTTTACTGTCCAAAAATCTCACTTCTAATCATAATTGCTGACAGACCACTGTGAACTCAATAATCAAATTAAGTTTGGAGTAAAATAACTGTTAAATTGACCTACTTAATTATTTCAATTATACTTTTTAATCTAAAATCTTGGTTGAAAGGAAAAAGTTAGTGTCACGAGCGGGATTCGAACCCACTACCTTCGTCTAAATAATAAATGTTGATTTTTCAAATTAGCATAAGTAGCCTAACTTTATGCTTTTAATATTTTTTATCTAGATATAAGTTGAATATTTTTCATATTTATCTTTGTTATGTAAAAGTTATTTTAAAACAAAACTATTCAAATATAAAACGGTACAATAGTGGTTTTCAGCATTAAAGATTGTTCATTAAATCATTATTAAAAATAAGTGAACGTTATTCAAATTGAACGGCTGATTTATATTCTACGGTAAAACGATACCGTTCCGTGGGACGGCAATCATCTTGTTTCAGCCCTCCCGCAAATCATTTAGAGTCCTGTTCAGTTTAACTAAAAATTATTCCACCGAATCGTAAATGAAAAGAAAAAAAATCTTTACACTCCGATCGGGGGCATCGCACGTACATTGGGGTCCGCCCCTTGTCCACGTCGGCTCTTTCAAAAATAATGGAAGACTCGGATTAAAACAAGAGTTGAGGGGTTAACATCCGGATGAGTTAAGTCGTATCACGTAGGGTGCAATCAAGTTTGAAATTTCCTGTCCAACGGTTTAAGCCCGCTCTTTACCGACTTGGTATTTTCACAACAGCTGTTTACTCCAATATAATTAGCGTGCAGACGTGTTTCCATCATAAATTTAACCTAAAGAGTAAAAAAATCATAAGATCTGAAGGTGAAAAAAGAACGCTCAAACGTAAAAACGAACCAATTTGAAATGATATTTGTTAAGATACTTTAAAGAGGAAAAGTTAAAAAAATTAATCAGAAAGTTAAAATATTTAAATCTTAGCGCAGTTTATTAAGAATAAATGTTTGATTATTATTTGTTAATAACATCATTTCTCATAGTTCGGTCAAGCTACATTGAATGTAGTTAGCATGTCCCAGCACAATTGCAACAATTTCATCTGCGTCACCAACTCCCCTTCGTTGTCATGGTGAAAAATGAGCCCATTTCTATTCAGTAATGCTTTTCCCAAATAGCTGTGTTTAGTTTATCGTGATGGGATCGTTATTTGGCTGAATTAACCGTTCCGCTAATAAAGGACACAAGCCCAATTCGACAAATGTAATTTTGTCTGTAAATCTGTCTATCGTATCTGTTAGAAATTTTTTTTTCATTATGATTTGTTTTTGATTATCTAAGGAACGAGATTACTTAAACCGGCACAGGGCCATTTATTTGGTTGGTCTTCTCTCACTGGTTTGTGGAATTATTCAAACGTTTTTGGCATTGAGCATCTACAATGAGGAACTCTCTCACTGTGTTTCTTTTCCTCTTACAGCTTTGAACATTTGTGGTTTTGTTTCAGGATTTTTTATTTGGTAGATAGAGAGAGCGATTGATTGACTGATTGATTGATTGATTGAGAGAGAGAGAGAGAGAGAGAGAGAGAGAGAGAGAGAGAGAGAAAGAGAGAGGGGGGAGAAAACAGAATGACAAAAGTTAGTGTAAGAGTTAGTGTCATAAAGAAAGGAAGGGTATGTAAATAGATACAAAGGGTGATAGTCAGTATTTACTTTTGATCTCATTGACCAAATTACTTCTTTCAATTAATTATTTCGTTTATGTAAAGTATTGGTTGAGATGAAAATGTTAGGGTCACAATATCAGGGGTCGAGCCTCTTCAGCTATCGTGGCTTCATGTAATTAAATTTTAACAAATAAGTAAAGTTTAAAAAATCGCATTTTAAATTTCTCACGTGATTTAGAAGTGTAAAAAGTACGAGACTTAGTACTACAAGTTTTTATTAAAACAGTTTTTCACCAGTGGATAATAAAAACGAGGCCATCAAACAAAATAGACTTTCCGTCGCGTGGCTCAATAGAGCAGGAATGGCCTGTGCAAGGGTTGGAAACACAACGCGTCATATGGCCCCAATATCACCTCCCTGTTCCCGCATATGGGGTCGCACGAACTCGATTATTGTCGCATTTGAATTTTAAAACGGCCCTTTTAAACTAAATGTATTTCTTACAACCAGTTATTGGACGAGGAAACGTCCAACACTTACCCATTGCCTTATGAGTGAGTAGTTAAGGTATTAATTACAAAATTAAAAGATTCCCAATGTCAAAAGTGAAAATCGTCAGACAACAGCGAGAAAAAATGGAAGATTATTATATTTGTGTAGAGATTAGTGATCGGTAATCGACAATTATTGAGATAATGTGAGATGCGGTCTGGTGTGATGTAAATTTCAGAAAAACACGTTTCGATCTTTATTGAGATCATCTTCAGGGCCTTGTGTTGTCTGGATTTCAGCAAAACTTTCAACTACATGCGGACACGCATCTAGATGTATTCTGAAGGACATCGCCAACAATGAGAAGAAACTCTCATCGGCCATCAATCAGAGAACTTTTTTTGCTGAAATGCAGACAACACAAGGCCCTGAAGATGATCTCAATGAAAGATCGAAACGTTGGCACGATAAAGAAAATGTTTTTCTGAAACCTACATCACACCCGAACCCCATATCACGATATCTCAATAATTATTATGTTTGATAATTAAAGTTCACAACTAACAAAATTTTTATTATTTTTTCACTTATTTATGTATTTTACGACTGCAAAATTCAAAAAGCACAAATTACGTTATGGGTGTACAATGATATATACATTCACAATATTTTGATTGTCTTGAACAGCCACTTTCCAGTGAAAGTTGTCGTAAAGTCAAATTCAGATCCGGCCGAAGTTGCAAAATCAGGTGGCCCCAAGCATACCAGAGCTTCACTCTTCTATGAAGGTTGGAAGGAAGGGTTGAGCTGGACGGTTTTCAATTCGATGGACTGTCATCAGAGGATACTTTGGAGCGAAATGTATTAGAACGAAAGTGGGGCAGGTTTGATATGTAGGGTATATAGAGAGCGTATAGTATGATTGGTGACGTGATAATGAAGTATTGTGCGAAGGATTTTGTTAAGATTGAGTATACTTAAAATCTATAAGTCCAAATTGGGATGATTATAGTAATGTACAATAGCTTTTGTTTTAATGCCAGTTTTGATATTTTTTCAAATACTCAGCAGTTTACGTCTAATCCTACAGTTGATTCGTTTTTATTGTGTGCGTGGCTTCCATGTAAGTGTTTTATGCTAGTAAAGTCCGAGATATAGTGTACTATTCGGTGGAGTTAACGTTTAAATAGGTAGGAGAATTTTACGATTAAGAGTGAAAACTGTGTATTTGGATTTTTGACTGTTTACCTTAATGTTTCCACTGTCGAAGCCAGGGCTGAAGCACTTGAAGATGGGATTGGAGGTTAAGGATAGAAGTATCAGAATCAATGTTTTGGGAGAGGCTTGTCGTCATCGGTTTAGTGACTGGGAGTTTTTTGGTGGCCCTGAAAAAGGGCGACTTTGAATCAAGGTGTGTGAGTCGGTTGACTCCGCAGTGGTTGAAGGGACTCGAGTGCAACAATTAGCCGGTTGTAGCAGTTGCGCTTATAGCCAAGTTGGCTGTGTTGAGAAGGCGAGATCCAGGCTAAAGCTGCGAGTACCCTTGCTGTCGACGCTGCGGATTTTGGTGTTGCATTAGTGATTACTGAGAGGTCTTGAAGTGACGAGTCTAAAGCCCAGTGGGGCAGTACCCATGCTTATATCCGAAAGGGTTCATCCCTGATTTTCTGCAGAGTTGAGGGAGAGAACTTTCTATAGCCCATAGTGGCACCTAACGGGAAACGAGGTTACTCCAGGTGGCCACAACAATCGGCATACGTGAAGATTGAGGTGTCGGAATGTAATGGTGATGAGCTGTAAAGAGAAAAGTAAGGGAGCAAGTGTGCTCTGGGAGACGACGGATAGAATAGGAAGCGGTGCTTGGAGGTATCGGAAGGAAGGATTTGAGGATACAGTAGTATGTAAATAGAAGGAGTCCCTTTGACTTCCACTACAAGCCCTTGTGCCATACAAAGACTCGGATATGTCAAGGAAAACACCATATCAGTATTGTTTAAGCTCGAGTGAAGTGGCGACGGTGTCGGCAACAACGTGGGTTTCCTGAATAATCGAGAGGTATCTGCCGAATGCGGGATAAATAAAGGTTCGATGATGGTGGTCGGGAAGAAGAAGAAGAAGCTTTTCAAGTACTTTGCCGAGGGTAGGGAGAACGTTGATAGGGTGATATAAAGAGGCGAGGTGAGAAGGTCTTTCAGATTTAGGTTTAAGTAGTTAGTTTTAACGACAGACGTACAGAGAATTGTAGTCACTGCTTTTTCGGGATGTTGCCGAAGGATATATCACAGTTCACGAGATCATAATCAGGACTTTTATTAACAAAATTATAAACTACTGATACGTAAAAAAATGTCCAAAGTTTTCGATACATTTACGATAAAATGATTCGATTGTGGGTCTACTTATTTGTTTCTCACTTTTAGTTAGCAGGAGGACATGTCAAATTTACACTTTTGTCTAATTGTCAAGATACCTAGTTTCGTTATTTATTCTATATGTATTTTGTGTTGTCTGAAAGGAAATTTTAAAATTTATATTTTTTGTGTGAAATTATCATGAATCGGTTGTGGGTGCGCCGAGTTTCGTGTTTCTCTAAATTATTTGTGTTCCTCACTTCCAGTTAGGCGGTCGGCTAATTACAAATTTACAAATTCTCCTTTCATGTAAGCATTATGATTCGATACTCAGGTCCGTCTGATTTCGTTCTTTCAAATTTTTGTATACTTATTTCTATCAGTTGTTAGAAGTATAATTTAAATAATTACACCGGCCAATGAACGAGAAATATTTAGTTCATTTGGGAATAAACGATTACTTATTTGTTATAAACGTTCCATTAAGGGGTTACGTTCCTTTTTTAAAAGTTAATTTGGGCCATAATATAAATTATAAGATATAAAAAAACTCTTAAATGAGTTTAAATCAATTAATCTTAATTTGTCAGGCTTCGTAAACTCCAAATTTAATTATTCTTTCTAGTAGATAGGGACAAAAAAAGAACTTATTTTGTGCGGAATAAAAGTTTAACCTGTTTTTCATAAATTAATTTACTGAATGAAGAGGGCTTTTTTTTGTACGGGCCCGTGCTGTTTATACTCTCCGTGCTGCATAAATAAAAATATTAAACAATCAAGGGGGATATTTTGATGAAAATTCATTGTCAAGCAGCCAACTGAAGATGGCTAAATTCCGAAACGTAGATCAAAATAAATGAGAATAGGGGTACAATTAACAAATTAGAAACTAAACTGGAAATCAACTATGGGATATGTCAAATTAATAATATATAATTATATATACTATTAATAATAATAAATAAATTGAAAGACAATCTAGAAATTGTACTTTTGACATTAAAAACGATTTCTTTTATTTTGCCATCTTGAACAAAACTCAACATTTATAAATTTTCTCGCTTTCGTCGTTCTTTTTAAATCGAGCGTTGGGTTGAGCTCAGTGAGTATGATTAATTAATCAGGCTCAACAACCGACAAAGAAAACATCTGAATTAGCATAATAGACGTCTTTGTATTAGGTGTAGAACACTTAAGGTAAAATGCTTTCGTTTGGTTATTTAACGAAACAATAAAGATATTAATGGAGCTCCGTAGAATAACATGACAATAAGGAAAAACCTATCAAAAATAAAATTCGAATCGGGTACAATGTCTGGCTCGACAAAGGACGAAAGCGGACAAAAAGGTTCAATGGAAAAAGTATCGACGATCAGGAAAAACCTTTCCCGAGCTAGATTACAAATAAAATAAAATAATTCCTGTCATTCATGAGAGCTTGATATCATTTATGGGCTGTCGCAGAAATGGGAAGAAAAGTTCATGATACTTTTCCCCTAGTATTCTCAATTAAATTGCTAAGATATAGGCCGGGATTCGAACTCAGAACCGTTTGCAAGGCATGGCCTATTCAACGACCGCGGACTATTTAGCTGGTTCATACGACACTAACAATTTACTGTTATTTTCATATTGTAAAACAATCATTTTTTTTCTCAATAATGTAGCTAGGACTTGAACGTCAACGAAATTGACACGTACTTGGTGAAAGTTAATTCAATCTGATTCGAACTTTTCTTTCGAAACGTTTTCCTCAATTAGCAATTGTCGTACAAAGGTCATAGAGGGAACAACTTCCACGGTTGCAATATATCCTGTAATCTACGCGTCTAGTTTCCGCCGGGTTAACAACGCAGGTTCAAAATTAACACATGCTATTATTAACATTCAATTTGGCCTGGGAATTGCACTGAACGACTGACTACGGCGAGTGTTTTTGCATTGGTGTTAATTCGGTTTGTACACATGGAGCAATTTTGCGGACTTTTACGCCTGTTGAATGAACCGAGACTGATTTTACCCTTTTATTTTTGCTTTTCCCTTGATTCCCTTTCTTTTCTTTCATTCCTTCCTGTTTTACATTAGTATATTTTTATTGTCAGAACTAATTGAAGTTATTGATTCAGTTTTAGAAAACCTTAACTAATAAACTATTACAACCCATTTATGCCCGTAAATAGTTTGGGTACAATATTTTAATGAAACGACATAATCTTGCTATGCGGAAGAAACGGTTATTTATAAACATAATTTTGTTTTAATTTATCCCTTGTCATTCATTTCACGATCAATAAAAAGTTTTGATACACTGTCCTAGAAAAAATAAAAATAAATAAATAAAAAAACAAAAACTTACGAGCAAAACCTTGTAATAAATTGTTAGGTCACTTCATTATATCAGAAACTGGTATTCCCTTGTTTTGATGTTTTCTACTAAACCATTAAAATTAATTTTTTCAAATACAAACTAACGAATTTTTGATCTCGGTTAATTTGGTTTATATGAAAATAAGTATTACAATTAATTACGGTTTTTAGTCGAGATAAAAAAATCAATGGCATTAACGGGATTCGAACCCACAATCTATGGCTTGATACGTCGCTGATATACCACTTGAGCTATCGTGAACTCGATCCACTAGGACATCAACTTCCTATCCCAATCCCCACCTTTTGAATTTTCCCTCCTTTTTGCTATTTTTCAAATGTCGTGTAGTCGGATTGGATTCTCGACGACAAATGAAATGGCCACGGAGAGCTTTAGTGAAGTATACTCGGGTCGACAGCATCTTGGTTTCACACATAACCACTCACGATAATAAATCGATCATAATAGAAAGGGCGCAGCATCTCGGTGGTATTACTACAACCAAGACGCTGTCGACCCTTCCCACAATTATACAACTATCACTAACCTAAATCGGTGGGCGGGGTTGACTCGATATTCGGGTACAGCATGCATGCTAAACCACTCACGTTAATAAATAGGTTACTACAATACAGTGGGGGGGGGGGTGAACCACATTATGTAATAGTAATCCATTAATTACGTTTTAGTGGCCAATTGACAAAGTATTACTTTCAATTAATTATTCTTATTAAGTAATGTCTTGATTGAGATAAAAGAGTCAGTGTCACGAGCGGGATTCGAACTCACGACCTTCGGCTCAATATGTCGTTGCACTACCGTTTGAGCTATCGTGTCTTCGACCCTCTCGGACATCAACTCTCCATCTCAACTTATAACCGTTCTAATTTTCCTTCTTTTTGCCATTTTCATGTAATGAGGATTCGATCCTCAGCGACTTACGAAGTGGCCACGGGGAGCTGTTTAGTGAAGTGATAATTTGTTTTTTACTTACTCAATATTAATCCGTTTACGTTTTAGTAGTCAAATGACGTTTTGGTTGAGATAAATCGTGTTCGAATCCCGCTAGTGACACTGACTGTGTTATCCCAACCGAGATGTTACATAAAAACAAGAATTAATTGAAATTATGTAATACTTTAAAATTAAAAATTACAATTGTCTTGAAACTTGTTTAGAGAAAACAATTGATCAGCCAAATAAAAAGTGATCGTAAAAACTAAAAATATAGTAATGTTTAGTATTTTAACTGTTCTAACACGTCTTAGATCTGAGCCTCTAATTATTAACCGACTAAGATTAGTAAAATTTCACGACAAAAAAAAACATCGCACAGAAAAATAAATCGCCATATTGAATTTTCTATTATTAATACATGAAATTGGTATTAATATGATTAAATTAAATTATAACATAGGGAGGTGACAACTGGAGTACCAAGAGGGTCTATTGTGCTCCTCTTAACATTATTTCGAATCCGCTTTCCAGGCCAGGTCTTTTGTAATTACTACTCAGAGCGGTGTTAACCCTTTCATGTAGGTTGTATGGGTTGAAGGTGTCGAATCAGCATTTGAAATTCTCAGAGCGACACTTCTAATAATCATTTTGATTACATTTTAATTAGATTATAACATAATCGTGACGGTGGATGCAAAAGCCGAAATGAAATTTTCAAATTGTCGACTGTAATTCTATGCCGAACAATAAAAACTGGCGAAAGAGTTTCATTAAACTGCAATCTTTTCAAAATTATTAACACGCTCTAGTGCTTTTACAAAGTAATATGCTTTCTTTTTCTTTTTTGTTTTGTTTTTGTTTAAACTGTAAAGAAACGAAACGGGGAAGAAGTGAGAGCACAGTTTGATCCAATTTGTGTGTAATAAGGTCTTGTATATTGCGTAGATTTCGGTTCCGCCTTGGTGTGGCCCTAGGCAGGGCCCCTTCCAACATTATATGCCCTTGTATTTTCTATATTCTATAGGCTTTCCTGGCCCTGCGGAGGGTCCATATTACTTTTGTCTGACAACATGCTTTCCGAAACATCTTAAAGAAAAAAAAAATGGTGGGAAATGGTTTAAAATGTGTAAAGTTAAATGTTAAATACAACGCAAGACTTTTTCGTTGTCACTCTTATCTTTGTTTACCTTTTAAGGGAAAATTAAGTTCCAATTGTTAAAATGCTAACGATCAAAATTTATTGAATAAAATCATTTGTATACTTCTTAAGTAATATAAAAACATAAGATTTTATCTTCTGGCATATCATTCTTTCACCAGTCTATATCTTTTCCTCTTCCGATTGGAAACGTAGTTCGTTAGCGTCATCTTGAACACATAAGCTTGAAAAGATTGAACCGACAATAAAATCCATTAGGCTTGTTGAGCTATACGGTTCAACTGGCATTTTGTCGCTTCTTGGTTTTCTTTGGTTCCTCCTTCACATGAGGGTTTGTAAAGGAACACGAATTCCGCAATGGCGATGGCGCAATACCGAAACACAGGGCGGAAAAGTTTTAGCGTATACGGGCTACCAAAAATCTTATGTAGCCGGTAGTCGGTTCCAAAATGAGACCACATTAGTAGGAAGTAGTAAAAATTGAGATGATACTAAGATGAAGATATACAACATCTCAGAATGTACCCCTTATGAAGAGAAAGGTTGCTCGATGTGTCCCACATACTGGAAACATGAATGAATGAAAGTACTTTATTGGATAAATAAAAGAGGGTAACAAAAATTGTACATAATCAAAAAGCTCATTTCGGGTTTATCAACCGTCTGCCGGAGTCAGATTACACATTTTACGTAAACAAGGAATACATTTCTTCTTAAAGAATAAACAAAAGAGAGAGAGAGAAAAAAATATGTAAACAAAATAACAACATATCTATTTATGCACGTATAAATAACCAGGGTGTCTGTGATATATACAGTAAACATTTAATAGTTGAAATAAAAAACAAGCATTTTCCTGTAGTTCCAGGCTCCATCGCAAACTTTACCACATTTAAAGACTCGGGGTTATTTAATAAAGAGATTAGGTGCTCTCTAGCCTATATGCCGTGCTCGGAACTCCGCTAAAACTGGGCATTCTGCTAGAAAATGAAAACAAACTTCTCAACCCTGGCTGTTGCAGAGAGAGCACCTATCGGAACTATTGACACTTGTGGGGTTATAATTAAGGTACGTAGCTCCCGATATTGTTAATTAATTTTGAGTGTAAACGTGGCCACTATTTGAAATTGTCCAGAGAAAAGTTGTCATTCAGCTGAAATTGATGAGCCAAGTTATTCCAGGAAGAGAACCGTGATATTCTGGACCTTATGATTTCCAGCGCTGAATTCTTAGGAAGGCGGTAGTTAGGAAGGTTTAGGACCCTGTAGACATAGGTAGTATGTAAATGTAATGTAAATTGAAACAAAAGTTCAACTGAGGTCTCGAAGTAGATCATGTAGTTAGTCGTGAAAGAAGGGAGGTGATAAATTTTACGGATAAAATAGCGTTATAGGGATTCAACTGTTTCATAGCGCTGGAAACCCCAAGCCTGGGAAGCACAGGACACAAGAGAGCGGCAAACAGCCATTCCAGCTGGAAACATGTCAGCCTTGGCTCCATACAGGGAGCGTGTAGGCATGCCATCCAATCTGAAAATTGTACTCGAGCACTGCAGCGGGTTTCTGGGCACCCTGTTTCGCTTTTTGGAGGAAGTTTTTTTGTATATATCTGATGTGTTGTGTCTCTACAGATTTTGTCTGAGTGCATGTATTTATTAGAGTGAATGGCGAGGGGTGAGGGTGAAATATAACGTTACCATCGCCTCTCGAACGTTGATCTCACATCGCTAATTTCCTCGGACATGGCTTTCAAAAATCACAAACCTAAATACCGACCCTAGCGTTGTTAAAAATATGCTATATATTGTTATGTTTTAATGCTTGTTAACTAATGAATAAAATATTAAAAACCTGATGATTTCTTACTTCTACACTCTGTACTATTATAATCAATTTTCTATATTAGGTTGATTTGGGAAGCCTGCGTGGATCGAAGTCCCGAAGGTCGTGGGTTCGAATCCCGCTCGTGACACTAACTTTTTCATCTCAACCAATACCTTCCAAAAAACGATTACTTAATTGAAAGAATTTATTTGGTCAATCGGACCACGAACTCTAACGGATTTAATTTATAAAAACAAATATTCAAACAAACTAATCGTGGCATTATTTCTAGCTTGTAACAACAAGGTTTGCTGTAAACGCTCGTGTGCAAAATGAAAGCAGGATCAAACAGCGTTCTAATCAGCAGTACCGGGATTTTTATAATTCCTCGCCCTCATTTATCGCAAGCGCTAATGGATATTGCTAATTTTGTAGTATTTACTTTCATACATTTTTATCTTATCCCACTAATAGGCACTCTCAACACCACACCCTATAATGACACATCTACATAGGAAACAAACACTTTGAGAACTGAAGATGATCTCAATAATGATCGAAACGTTGCCACGGTAATGCATTTTTTTTTCTAAAACTACATCACACCAGACCTCACCTCACAATCTCCAAATAATCATTAACAAAATAAAATGCTTTTCCATAATTCCATAATTTTGTTTATTGGGCACAATATTTTTTTAAAACAATTAATACCGTATATTAAGTGCATGTATTTATAGCGTGAATGGCGAGGGGTGGGGGTAAAATATAACGTCATCATCCCCTCCTTGAACATTGAGATCGTGTGAGTGGGTGTTCGGGGTCGATGGCGGAATATTTATAAAAGCACTCCATCGACCCCAATCTAGTTTAGTTTAAGTATAGGTCGGTAGAGGAATATCAAGTACTCCACGGACCAAACGGAATGACTGTACTGTATGGTTGTATTTATTTGTATGAATGTAGTGTTTGAAAGAGTTGAATCAGAATTGTGGGCTGAAATGACCTAGATGCCAGAAGCTCCAGTCAAAAAAAAAAAAAAAAAAAAAAAAATCCAGTTTGTAATATAAATGTTGAATTTTTCAAATATTGTCAGTGACTAATGATTCGACATCATATAAATTACCAACCAATCATACTTCTTCAACAAGTACTTGGCGTTACAAAACTTGGAACTTCTATATTTAGGTAACACTTCTTACATTTTTTTAAAACAGTTAATGATGTAGAAATGGTTACTGAGTGTCGCTTAGGCAATATATTTCTATTTCCGTAGAGATGACGCTTTTATAATTTTATTTCATTCAATTTGCGTGGAATCACAGCCGAAGTACAAAAGCCTGTGGCATGGATCCAAAAACATTTGATTTACCTCGTTAAAATTGGAAAGATCAACAAGTTGTAACACAGACCGTTGTAGTTTAGTTGTTTCTGTTTATTTTATTCTTAACCGTCAGATGCTTTTCGACTTCTCATGTTTTTTTTAGTCGGTCCATTTGTGCTTTTTGTCATTAGTGCAGCTTTTATGCCTAATTGTTTAACCAGTTTGTACCTTTGTATGATTGTAGTTTATTGTCATGCTAAGATCTGCTTTTGTTTTGTCTGTCTTTTGTTTACTAATTTAACTAACTGTGTGCTATGTATTTTACTGTTTGGAATACTAAACGACCGAATTTGGGTTCTAATCTTTATCAGAACTGCCATTTTATGTATTTGTGGGTTGTTTGAGTTAGCAATGGTCAGGTCTGATGAACGCTAATAAACAAAATTTAACTCACCACTCAATTTATTTCGTTTAAAATTAAATTCTACATTAGTTGTAAGTAATCAGGAGCTATTGCAGTCTAAATAAATAGTCAATAATGCTTTGTTTACTTCTTTCATTTACTTTAGTGCTTATATTTGCAAAAAAAAGTAGTAGCTTGAAAGAAAAGGCATAGAACTTCTACAAAGAACTAAATTTTTTATTTAATTAATATTTATTTTGTATGATATTGTACCGTGTGGATATTGAATAGCTACAATAAAATGAACGCATTGAGATACATTTTAGTCTGGACATCATAGAATTTGTTAAGCAACCGTCAAATCATAAACAAAGCTGTTTTTCAATTCTGCAATAGGTACAAGGATTTCTGTTTTTCCCTGGCTTTTTCTCGTCTGGGAAAACTGAGAACCTCGATTGAATACTAAGGGAATTTCCCAAACGTAACTCATCGTCTGGTGGATAAACAAGATTGCCCTCTGACCGTTGAGGAGTCACACTGATCTCTTCAGGTGTAATGAGTTCAGAGGCACCTTCAACCACTTTTCACGGGCCTCATCTAATAACGCCAATAAAGTGCCCAGGCACATCTCCTCACATCATTTATTGACTCTAATACCACGACACACTCCCCGTTCGACGCCCAACCCCCATCGGGCCGTTTCTATTTATATTTATTTGCCGGGCTCGAATTGAGACCGGCCCTTTATTAAATTTCTTCAAATTATTTCCGCTCCTTTTTCCTTTTTTGTGTCGGGGTAGGGGGCCCGTTGGGGTTGGAACCGCCTACGGACTTTCTCCTTCCTGAAATTTAAATTTAATCAAACAACGAATAAAACCTGACATCTTTTTTCCGTGCAATAGTATAGATGATTTGTCTCATAACAAACCACTTAAGACAAATTTGAATTTTTATGTAGTATATGGCATCTTGGTTCACACGAAATATTGTAGCGTCCATTAGTTAATTTTTCTTATACAGCTGAGTTCAACTGTCGTTAAGTGGTTAGGGATTCTCTTGCTCATTGGTTCGATCCCTACAATCGTCGCCCAAATATATTGGGTTGTTTCACTTGAAATATCCTTTATAGTTTCAGAAATTCAGAGAAAATATAGCTGTTTTCTGGTGTTTACTTCCAATTATTTGCATATTATAATTAAGCAGTTTAAATCCAAAATTGTCTAGCATTGTATAAATTCATTTTTTCACACCTTACATGTGTTTGTAAAATTTAAACAATGTTTATAAATTCCAGGCCTGGAAAGTGATGATAATGATCAAAATGCTGGAACGTTACAGAAAATTTTTCTAATACCTGCATCTCACGATTTCCGAATAATCACTGACTGTCACTAAAAACCACACACTTTTATTTAATTAATAATTATATCAGTACACGGAAAATAATGAATATTTAACGGTATTGACACGCTAAGACTCAAAATCGAAGAGCAGTTTAGAACTCAATTTGTTATGAATTGGAAGCAAATTTCATTCCTAACGTACTAATCAGAGACTGTCAAATCCACGGCTCCTTTGATATGCACCTAGTAGGTTCTCAATTAGCATCCGTCCTCTTACTAAACCCTTCTACACCAGAAATTGCCGTTCTCTTCGCTGGTAGAAATTATTCTTGAACTAAATCGATAGGTTCGTTAAATTTTCTTTTGCTTTTCATCGGTTTCGAATGTTCCACCCGGTGGGAAAGGATTATCGCAGCATGAAATGCTAACGAGAAGAGTAAAATAAGTCCTATTTCGTAGTTTTTTATATGGACTTTTTCGAGGTGAAAGGCGTGCAATGAATAAGTAAAACGTTCTGAATTACCATGGTAAAAATGCAAAATTAGAAATTAAATTTTCATAGTGGATCCGCAGAATTTATCTACCTGCAGGATCCAATCGTTGGCGTTTCTGTTTATTCCCATCTCCGGAACGAAGCCGGGCGAACAAGTTATTATAAATTTTAATCTAATATTCACAATTCATCAACTTTCAAAACTCCAAAGGATTTATGTTTAGTTGAAAACAAACTACGAAAACATGGAGTTTTTGATGTTTTCCCCATAGAATTTCGTATGTTCTGTAACACTAGAACAAGTTTCATTCAACTGTTCATTCGCTCAGCGAAAAGAGAAGAAAAGACCCGGTTGATTTGTGACAAAATCGACCGTTTCCCTCTAAGAAAACAGTTAATTCATAGTGAATGAATCCCCTTCGATCCTACCAAATGCATCTTTGCGGTAAGTCCGCCCTTAGAAGAGATTAATGGACGCTTTCCGTTCGGTGTTCCCTGTCAAACTTTATTATTATACGGAAAGCAATTTTCATCGTGCGTCGCTAACCTTTTTTTAGAAATGGATGGTTATCGCGGTTCTTTAGAGAAAAATCACCAATGAAATGTGATCTATTAGATTGCTGTCGATTGATGACTGCAGTATCTAAACATGGAGATATTTTATGTTTAAAGCGTTGGTAAATGGAAAGCGATACTTTTCAATTCACCGCTCTTAACTTCACACAAACTCCATTAATTTTGATCTACGCAGCAACGTTATTTAAGCAACTTTATTTTTTCATCGTGTCCTTGTTTAATATAAGCTAATATTGAGATCTTGTTCCAAACAGATTAATTCAACGATTGTTATAAGATACCTAAATCGATCGGCGGAATAGTGAACCTACAGATAGATCATTTCAAATTATCTGTTGCCTGTTTATTTTCATTTTGAGGTTTGCCAGTCTCGTTGCGACTTTTCTCACGCGAATAATCTGAGATTTTTGTTTGATCGGATCCGTTTGGGTTGTTCGTGCTAAAAGGAAGATGTCTATAAGACGAAACGCGTTTGGCAAGGCAAAACAGCGATGGCAGATGGACCAGAAATTTTCGGAACCTAACAACCTATGTAACTTGTTTCAATAATTTACGCTTTATGTCCTTCTAAACATACTGTCCACGGCCAGTCCACAAAATTCAATTTGATTGATATATCTACCGATAAATTTGCTTTCACAGTGCTTTTACAAGGCAACCTACAGGCCTAACGTTAAAAAATGTAGAAACTAAAAACCTACCATTAGAAAACTAATGTCAGATATCAGGTTGTTAAGTTTGATCGACCGATTTTTTAAGGTGGTAGTTTATTGAAGTATGTTCTGTAAGCAAAGTAGTTAAAGTTTTTATTTCCTTTGTGCTAAGTAGAATTTCCTTTTTACCATTTTTACCAATTGGACTGTTTTTACGAGGTTACGAGATGTCTTTTTGTTTGCCACAGGTCTGGATTCAATTATTTGTTATGTTCTTTAGTGACCCAAGATTCCAACTGATCCGAGGCTTTCTTTCTGTGGGCTCTTCGTATGATTGCTTGCGGTCAAATTTGCTTCAAAACATGACTACCATGTCATATGCTTATCCTTGTACGTCAAAGCTTATCTAGAAGGACGACAGTACCAGTAGAGTACATGATATTACTCTTCTATGGGGCAGCTTCACAGTGGTTGTATTGTATGTTTTAGGTCCATAGTTCTAGTTTTAATTTTCGCTAGCATGTTGTGTATCTACTGATTAAGCGATTATTCTATTTTATTAGCAGGCGCAGCTTTCATCGATTGATATGAGGTGTTGTCAAATACTCCCTTATATCAATGGTCATAACGACAATTTCGTTATACAATATTACATCAATGAGGTTTCGTGGCTCAAGTGACCAAATAAGTTATTTTCAATTAATTAATCTTTAAGTAAGGTTTTGGTTGAGATAAAAAAGTCTCCACCAGTTTGTCTCAACTATACTTAATTAAAGCTATCCGTGGCCATTTCATTTGTCACCGAGAATCAAATTGATTACATGACATTCGAAAAATGGCAAAAACAAAGAGGATTTGAAAAAGGTGGGGTCGAGATGGGAAGTTAGTCTCCGACTGGATCGAGGTCACGATAGTTCAAGTAGTGGAGCAGTGGCGTGTTTAGTCGAGGATCGTTGGTTCGAAGGTTGTACTAAAAACCTTAATTAATTGAGAGATAATAATTGGACAAGCGGACCATGAAACTAGTGAATTTGATACAAAAATTTGCAAATCAAGAGGACTGCGATAGATGATTATTAATATACTCTCCGTCAAAACTATCGTATTTTGAAATTTTTCAACTTAAACCAACAATATTTATAATAAAATTGTTTATTCTATGAGGGGTATTGAGGACGAATAATATTATTAATAATTACTGTTTACCAACAAAAGATCAATGAATTTCAACAACAGTGTTACAGCATTCAAAAATAAAGCCAATGTTACACTAGATGAAGCAGTGGCAAAGGACCTATTTGTGCCTATATAAAAACAGCGGTACGTAACGTAATGCAGAAGAATGGCACTTAAAACTGGGGATGTAGTCCAAAAATCTGCTCTGGAACTTCACCATTATCACATACGTACCATTGCCTGGTCTGGTAAGTCAAATAAATAGATAAACAAACCACACTCATAAAAAACTTTTCGCTATGTGTGTTTTAGAGCACAAGGTGGAAGTGAAAACTTAAATTCTACCCGAATGAGCGTTACATCTTCGAGCGTGACGGCTCAGTCTCATTCAGTAC